>SJYO01026388.1:33029229-33115079 GCA_006410555.1 Capra ibex
TCTACCTACTTTGACCTCGGTTAATATGTCTCACTTCATTCGGTCTTTCTTTTTGTGGTTATGTCATATGATTGTGTATATATACCTTAAATCCTTCTACCGTTACTGCTGGGACATACGTTCTGTCCTTTTTCCTGTGTCTACACATATTGCCTGAAAACCTGAGTCTCCCTCTCCCTCTCCCACCCTACTAAACCCTCTTACCGTAAGATTGTACATATGATAGTACATTCTTAACTTAGTGGTCAGATACAGACTGCCCCACGTCGTACGAACCCCGACCACGTACCCCTACTGGGTCTCTCTACGACACCCCTCCCTCCACCCTCCCCACAAGTACAAACCCTTACGTACATTCTTAATTTCTAAAATTTTAAATTTTTTCATTTTTTATTTTATTTTATTTTATTTTATATACTTAATTTTTTTTTTTTTCTTTCCGTTTCCTCTTTTCCTTTCTATATGGGTAGACTTACGTCTCAAGGTTTCTTATCGATCCTCTCTAAATTTTTTTCGGAAGGAGTCACTAGTTATGTTTCTTTAGATCCTTTTGTTATCTTACCCCTTCTGATCTCTAGAGAAGTTCTTTTAATCTCTATGGTTCCCTTGTAAAGTACGTTTCAACCCGTGTTATTTCCTGTCTTTACCATACATGTTTTGTCTTCGTCTTCTATAATTATTCTCCACCGTCCTTATGTGTTTACGTGAACCGATAAAGAACTAGGAAATCTTTTTATTACAAAATATACAAAACCCCCGAATAGTAAACTTAGAAAGTATTCCTAAGTACAACTCATCTTAAATACTAAAGAACACTCAGACAAAAGTATTAAGTTGGTGTACTCAATTACGTTTAGATTGTAGTATTCGTGGTATGGATTTCTTAGATTGAGTTCTTTTTAATATATATGTTGAGTTAATCTTCGTTTTATAACCCTTTTCACTTAATCATTGAATTTTATATGTGTTTAAGTGTTTTTTTCTTAGTCAAAGAAAATGTAGGTACAAAATTCTTTTAAAGTTCCTTCGTGAATGTGTATGGAATTTTTAATTTTTTTTTAATTTTTGACTTTTATTCTTTACAGGAAGTTATTCGTGTTATGTAATAATTTTACTAAAGTTAATTATATTTTAATTTTGGAACGTTTATAATCATTTGAGTAAGTTAACTATAATTTAGGTGTGTGTGTGTATGTAGTATGTAGTTACCAGTTATTTAAAGATTAGTCCTTTACTATTCGAACAAAGTGTAATCTTTTATATGATTACATTCGATCGTACGACTATTTAATTTTCTCTTTTAATATACTTGTATAATCATTCACATAGTGTTATGTCTTACTAAACGATCTAGAAAGAATCAGAAGTCTTCTATCTCGAAACGAAAAACATCGACTTACGATTTTTGATTCGAGTCTTTAAATTAGACACACTATGACTTAATATTACTATCAACTTACGTACTGAAACGGTACCTAAAATCCACAGTCGTTTATACGACTAACTTTTTTTACACGTAAGTTGTTGATCTTATTAGTGTAGACCATATAACCTCTGTCACTTTTTATAGACTGACTTTACATGGTATACATATTTCGTAAAAGGGACCACGGAGTCAAAGATTCTTTCTAAAAGGAAATCTCCTTTTTCATATTTTTAATAAAATTACTGGATGAGTAATGACAAAAAAAAAAAATGTATTTCGTATTTACGTCAAGTAAGTTCGTAAATGTAATGGTATGATGTATACCGTTCTATANTGTCACTTTTTATAGACTGACTTTACATGGTATACATATTTCGTAAAAGGGACCACGGAGTCAAAGATTCTTTCTAAAAGGAAATCTCCTTTTTCATATTTTTAATAAAATTACTGGATGAGTAATGACAAAAAAAAAAAAATGTATTTCGTATTTACGTCAAGTAAGTTCGTAAATGTAATGGTATGATGTATACCGTTCTATATCGTAGTTAATTTAAATAAATAATATCTATTCAATTGATAATTACATATCTAGATCAATTGTCACACGGACTTCTTGATACCTGTCTCTAGACATTATAGTATATCCTTCGTCACTTGTTTCGGTAGGGTTTCTTTTTCTTTTCGTTCTTCTGTTTCACCAATAGAATCCTCCAAAATGTTTATCGTCTTCTTACTTCTCTTCGTTTTTCGTTCCCTCTCTCCCTTTCCATATAAGTCAATTTATGTCTCAAAGTTTCTTATAGATCCTTCCTGTTCTTCCGGAAGAAGTTACTTGTCACAAATTATTATCTTCTTTTGTCGTTTTCCTCTTTCTGATCCTTAGAGAAGTCCTTTTAACCTTTGTAGTTTACTCGTAAGTGGGTTTCTACCCGTATTATTTCCTATTTTTATCATTTCTGGATCATCTACGACTTCTCTAGTTCTTCTCTACCTTTCATATGTACCTTCTTAACGTATCTTTCTGGAATTATTTGTCCTAATGATATTACCACACCAATCAGTGGGTCTCGGTCTGTAATACCTCACGTTTCAGTTTACCCGGAATTCTTCGTGACGATAATTATTCCGATCACTTACACTACTTTAAGGTCGTCTTGATAAGTTTAGGGATTTCCTCCTACGGTAGTTCCAAAACACAAGTAATACAGTCGTTTAGGTCTTCTGGTTCGTCCCCGGTGCCTTGACCTTTTCTAGTTAGCGGTAGGGTTAATGGTTCTTCCAATCATGGTTTCTTACACGATTGGTGACCTGTTAACGTGAGTAGGAGGTACGATCATTCCAGTACGAATTTATGACGTACGATCGAAAGTCGTAATACGCTTGGTTCTTTGAGGTCTACAGGTTCGACCCAAATCTTTTTCTTCTCCTTGATCTCTAGTTTAGCGGTTGTAAGCGACCTAATATCTCTTTCATTCCCTTAAAGTCTCTTTGTAGATAGAGACAAAGTAGTTGATACGAATTCGAAAACTGACACACTTAGTACTGTTTGACAGTACTAGTCTACCTTTCGAGAATCTCTCTACCCTTATAGCCTGGTAGAATGGACAGAGGACTCTTTAGACAATACACCCAGTTCTTCGTTTCAACCTTGAGACACGTCTTGTTGACTAACAAAGTTCTAACTCTTTCCTCTGATGTCCCTACAGACGACAGTGGGACAAACAAGTTAGATGTGACTCGTGTAGTACTCTTACCGGTCCGACCTACTTAATGTTCGACCTCAGTTCTATCCGCCCTCTTTGTAGTTGAAGTCTACACGCCCACTATGGTGTGATTTCCGTCTTTTGTTTCTCCTTAGAGAAATACTCTCAATTCCTCCTCCCACTTTCTCGACCGAATTATGATTTATAATTTTTTTATTATTTTGATTTTAGTCCCGTAGACCGGGGTAATGACGTACTGTTTATCTTCCCCTTTTCCACCTTCACCACTGTCTAAAGGAGAACCCGAGGTTTTAGTGTACGTCACCGGTACTTTAGTCTTCTGCTATCAAAGAACCGTCCTTTCGTTACTGTTTAGATCTGTCACACAACTTTTCGTCTCTGAGATGACTGTTTCCAGACATATCGGTTCCGATATCAGAAGGGTCACCAGTACATAACACTATCGACCTGACATTTCTTCCGACTTGCGGTTTCTTAACTACCTACGGAAGTTAGAGACCACGACTTCTTCTGAGGGTTTTCAGGGAACTTTTCGTTCTAGTTTGGTCAGTTAAAATTCCCTCTAGTTGGGACTTATAAAGGACCTACCTTCCTGAGTGTAACTTCGAGGTTATAAAACCATAAGACTACTCTTGTCTACTGAGTGACCATTTCAGGGACCGAAGAGACCACCGAGTCTACCATTTCTCAGACGGAAGTCACTCCCTCTGGGTCCAAACTAGGGACCCAGTCCTTCTAGGGGACCTCTTCCTTTACTGTTGGGTGAGGTCATAGGAACGCCTTTTCGGTACCTACCTCCTCGGACCGTCCGATGTCAGGTACCCGAGGGTTTCTCAGTCTGTGTCGACTCGTTGAAGTGAAAGTGAAAGACTACGACCCTTTCTAGTTCCCGTCTTCCTCTTCTCCCGAAGTCTCCTACTCTACCAACCTACCGTAGTGGTCACGTTCTTTGTACTTGGATCCGTTTGAGGTCCTCTACCACTCCCCGTCTTTCAGGACCTTCAGGTACCCCAACGTTTCTCAGTCTGTATTGGCCCGTTGGCTTGTTGTTGTTTGTATATATTAGTGGTAAATGCAGTTCTTTGTCGTAATAGTCGTGAGAACTGTCGGGCGATACACGAGCTGACTACTGTCATGAAATAGAAAGAGGTCACCATTGGTGTTGATTAAAAACTTTGTCATTAGTAGAAAAAAAAAAAAAATTAAATGTAGTTACTTCAATATGACACCAAAATTAGAAAATGAATGACAATACAAGTACTCTAAGAAGATATAAGAAGTAGAAGTAACGAAACATTATTGTAATGAGAAAACTAATAATCAGTCTTACTTTTGAGTGAAATCAGTCCACCATATGTATTCTTTTACAAGATTCCTTCCCTTCCTAATATAAGTTTATCTTATATTTCATAAATGATTAAATATATTTACCTTTAAACCCTTTATTAATACCCTTATATAAAATTCCACGAATTGGTTTCTCTTACCTTGTATTTAAATCGAATTTAATTTGTATATATTTAGACTTAGTTTGAGATCGGGACCTTTAATACTCCGGTCTTTCAGGTACCATATTATCTCTCCTCTTTGTACCGGAAAGTTATTACAGAAGGTAAATGAGGACAGGTTACACGAAGGGGTCAAGATTTCTAAATGGAAGTAAGTCCGGTACTTTACGATATGAGAATTGTGTTTATGAACATATACTAAAGAGATAAATCTCAAGTCAAGTCAAGTCAGTGAGTCAGGACAGGCTGAGAAACGCTGGGGTACTTAACGTCGTGCGGTCCGGAGGAACAGGTAGTGGTTGAGGACCTCAAATGGGTTTGAGTACAGGCAGCTCAACCACTACGGTAGGTCGGTAGAGTAGGAGACAACAGGGGAAGAGGAGGACGGGGGTTAGGGAGGGTCGTAGTCCCAGAAAAGGTTACTCAGTTGAGAAACGTACTCCACCGGTTTCATAACCTCAAAGTCGAAGTCGTAGTCAGGAAGGTTACTTGTGGGTCCTGACTAGAGGAAATCCTACCTGACCATCCTAGAAGAACGTCTGGTTGCCTGAGAGTTCTCAGAAGAGGTTGTGGTGTGAAGTTTTCGTAGTTAAGAAGACGTGAGTCGAATGAAGTGTCAGGTTTAGAGTGTAGGTATGTACTGGTGACCTTTTTGGTATCGAAACTGATCTGCCTGGAAACAACCGTTTCATTACAGAGACGAAAACTTATACGATAGATCCAACCAGTATTGAAAAGAAGGTTCTTCATTCGCAGAAAACTAAAGTACTGACGTCAGTGGTAGACGTCACTAAAACCTCGGGTCTTTTTATTTCAATCGGTGAAAAGGGGTAGATAAAGGGTACTTCACTACCCTGGTCTACGGTACTAGAAGCAAAAGACTTACAACTCGAAATTCTGTTAAATAAGTGAGAAGTGAAAGTAAAAGTAGTTCTCCGAAAAATCAAGGAGAAGTGACAGACGGTATTCCCACCACAGTAGACGTATAAACTCCACTAACTATAAAGAGGGTCGTTGGAACTAAGCTTGAACACGAAGAAGGTCAGGTCGCAAAGAGTGCTACATGAGCCGTATCTTCAATTTATTCGTCCCACTGTTATATGTCGGAACTGCATGAGGAAAAGGATAAACCTTGGTCAGACAACAAGGTACAGGTCAAGATTGACAACGAAGGACTGGTCGTATATCCAAAGAGTTCTTCGTAAAGTCCACCAGACCATAAAGGTAGAGAAAGTCTTAAAAGGTGTCATGTAAATCTCAACCATTGACCTTTTATACGTTTACTTCACTATATGGACTATAGTCGTTCCTATTCTCTTCGAGTTTCAGTGTTTCGACTTAGTAATTTTACGAATAGTGTTCTTTGTAGATCCACCATATTAGTTTTGAATTATATTACTAGATTAACTCACAAAAAGTAAACGAATTGTCCGTTGAAATAATGTACATATATTACAATTTTGTGTCTAAGGATGACTCATCCAACCCCCACTCTAAACTCTAAGACTTAAAGATTCTGGAGAGTCCACTATGGATAGACGAATAGATATCCTTTTTTACCAAAATCATAGTCCCCAGAACGGGTTTCACTAGAGAGGTACTTCAATTACTCAGTATTAAAAGACTCTTTGACTTTCTGTTATGTGGTTTCGAAACGAACTAAATATATTATTTTTGAAATCTTTTATTTTTGATGGAAAAGAGTTACAGACACAATTGTACATGTTAAAGTATATGTCACCGGGACCGGAGTAAGTTAAAGGTCTTGATTAATCGAATATCTTATTATCGTAGAATTTACTTTCTTTCCATCTAAGGAACTATATTAGGGGGTTCAAGTATTGTGTAGAAAAGTTCAGAGGAAATTACCAAAGGTACCAGTAAATGATACCTTTCCCTTTAGAGGTTGAAGTCTCTACTGATCTAAGAACAATTACACTTCACATTGAAGATTCCTATGTCTTTGTAGGTCATAAGTCGAACCCTTGATTCTTGTATGTACTAACTACAAGAAAAATAGACTTAACTGAAATGTCATCCAGGTGACCTAGGATCGTGAGTTGTAACGGATCAAGGACTCAGATTCTAATTGATAGGAGTCGTTGACCATACTAAGGATGTTATAGAAAGATTGGATACTTTTTTCTTGATGGTAACATCTTTCTGGACTGATTTTCAGTGAACAGGGGGAGGAAGAAACGGTCTGTCACGTGGTTTTCGTTCTGATTTAAGGACTCCTTTACCGTCTCTTGTCTCTGTGTTTCTAAACTTTAGTGCAAGTATTGACTATACATGTTTTATACGGATTCCTAGAAACTTTTACTGTATCATAATAACATTTAGATTGACGTACCACTTCAATTAATTTCGACGACAAGATCTACTCTATACGAATGGTCTTGTTTAATTATGTTTGAACCGTGGATTCACGTCGAAATTACAATACTTATAATTATATTTATGTATATATATATATATATGTATATATGTAAATTTATCGAAAGGGATTCAATTATGATACGAAAAGAGAGTTTTCGTCAGGTTGAAGTCAATATGTTTTTTGAACCTGTCGTATTACATAGTTTCTGGGATATATAGAACAATTCTAGGTACATGTATATATATATATATATATATATATTAATAGTATGGAACTCTATTCGTTAGAAATTGAGTCAACACAGTTGACACATCTTCTTCAAGTTGAATTTTCAACATCCAATTAACCATCGTATTTAATAACTATGATATTAGTTTAAAAGAAAGGAATAAAAAGTAAAAAATATTTTCGTTTGTAAGAAATGAAAACTGACACATAAAGATAGAAAAGTCATGAAAACAACTTATTAATATACGACAAAGTACAAAATACAAATAGACCACTTTGATACTTTCTAAAAATATGTAAAAAGTTGGAATACACAAATAAAATAAGAAGAAATGCGTAAAATAACCAAACTGAGAATTATTTCGCTTCAGATAAAATATCCTTGATCATTTTTCACTTAACAAGAATTTTCTTGAAAAAAAGATAAGGAAAAAAATTTAGTTCCGAAAACCTATAAAAACAGAAAGTCCCTCTCCACCGAGAAATATAAAAACTACTTTAACTTTAATCTTTAGGAATTTAGTTATACTCTAAGATAACATTTGAGGTAATCTCCGATTAATCAACGGACAAGTAGATTGTTAAAATTAGATAGTGTCGACGTTAGTAATATCCTTTAAAATAATAAAAAAAACTGTGACTCTTTGTTTCGACTATTCCTTCGTAGACATTCATAATATTCTAAAAAATTCAGGAAGTGAATAAATTATTAATGAAGACTCACAGGTAAAAATTGAAATATAATTATCAAGTCTTGGATGGTCATCATTAATACTTGATTTGACTCAGTTATGAACCACTTTATTCTTAGAGAAACTATAAAGGTATGATAAGGAGTCTTGTCATAGACTTAGTCTCATCTGTAAGTTATTGATAGACAACTTTCTGACTGACCTATTACTACTACTGAGAGAGAAGTAGACTTCCTGGTACCGAAGGGAATGGTTAACAGTAAATGAACGGTTTCATACAGTAATAAAGAAGTGAATGGAATATCGACTTTTTTATCGATAGGAACAAAGGTATCTGAATATACAGAAATCGACTTTCTATTAAAAAAAATTCAGAAAAAAAAAAGTCATTATAAATGACGGATCGACTTGTTCGTTCAACCTAATAAACCATAAATGAATGTAAACTACTAGTTCCGACTCAAAGTAAAGAGAACTCCAAACCTATTAATATCGAATCTAGTTCAACCTGTCTTTCGTCTTTTGGGAGTACAGGTCCTCTTACACGAGGATTTCCTTCTTTGTTTACGTCGTTTACAACCAATAAAATAATTTGAACAAAGGACCCCGTCGTCAAGAATGTTATAGCAAAGTTCTGGGGACCCAAGAGACGCTAAAAACTCTCTTAAACGTTCCAGTTTTAAGAAAGGTTTTATTAGGACTTTACAATACACGGAAAAGTGAAAGTAAGAGAGTTCTCATACCTCAACTCAAAAGAGTTCTGACATTCTCCATACTTAAGTGTATGTACCCTACCTCTTTGTCTCTAACAACTACAAAAGATAAATCGTTCTGTAATTTATTTAGACGTTTTGTATTTTTGTACAAAAAATAAGTGTAAAAAAAGACCCTGTATAACGGTGAAAAGTAATTTTTAAAATAAAAACAATTTTTTATGATCTAAATAATAACGATAAATTTTATTTAATTATGTTATCAAACTTTCAAGAGACAAAATTAAAGAATTGGTGACTAATAGTTGTATACTTGCTTTCGAGACACGAAGAAGAGATGACAAATGCGCACACATCGCATCACATCAGCGAGTCAGTACAGGCTGAAAAACGCTGGGACACCTGATGTCGGGTGGTCCGAGGAGACAGGTACCCTAAGAGGTCCGTTCTTATGACCACACCTAACGGTAAAGGAAGAGGTCCCCTAGAAGGACTAGGTCCCTAGTTTGGACAGAGGACGTAGTGTCCGTCTACGAAATGGGAGACTCGGTGATCCCTTCGGGACAAATACACACATTTCCCCAGATTTTTCTCTCTCACTCACTTGACGACGGTTACTCTTCAACCGCTCGTTCTCTCTCAGAACTCACCCCTCGTCTTTTTGTACGGTCTTATTGGATACTATATTTTTTAAGTTCCGATAGATCAAATTTAACGAAGTTGTTTGACGGTTGGGATGTAAATAAAAAGACGTGCTAAAAATGTATTACAGGTATATTGCAAAGTAAATTATAAGTGCTTCTGGACGAACAGAGAGGAAATGAAGTGTACGGATCGAGTAACGATGAGTCAAACATTACAACCAAGTAGGGCAAAAAACACAAAACAAAAGGAAAAACTTTTAAAAAAGAAATAGAAGGTGATTCATCATAGTAAGGGTTCTTTTACCTCCGATACATTTAAATCCAACTCGTTTTAACTTTATTTTTTAAAATGTCGAAGTTATCATATAAATACTCCGGTAAAATTCTTAAATCGTAAAGACGATCAGTGAAACATGAGTTTTCCATGATTAAACATAACGAGTAGTGACGTAAAACGAAATTGAAGTGCAAATATAAGATACTTACACTCACACACACACACACATACACACACACACACACAATCAACGAGTCAGTACAGGCTGAGATACGCTGGGGTACCTGACATCGGGTGGTCCGAGGAGACAGGTACCCTAAGAGGTCCGTTCTTATGACCTCATCTAACGGAACGACAGGACGTTCCCTAGAAGTACTGAGTCCCTAACTTGGGTCCAGAGGACGTAACGTCCACCTGACAAATGGTAGACTCGGTGTTTTCTTCAGAGGATAACATATTTATATATGAATACTGAGACATAACCAAAAACCGTTTATTAAAAAATGGGAAGATTTGAGAAATTATAAGTCTCAAACTAATCGAAATAAAAAGTCGTAAAGTTAACCATTAAGTTAAAGGTTCCTTCCTTTCGTCAGGCCGATAAAGAACTTTTACATGGTACTAAAAAGTGTATGGGTAGAAATTTTTGTATAAACTTCAGAGTATCTCTCGGTACGTGTCTCATAATTACGTAGATTACGATTTCGACCCTGACACGTCAACTGAGTCAACCCTAAATTCTGATACCTGACGTAAGTGATACTAATAATACCACTCTGGTTCTAGGGTACTTTATTAGAGAAGATCGAAGTTTAACAAGATAGTGAGTCTTTATATTGGTTCTTCCTTTTCTGATTGATTTGGGGTCTATGGGATAAAACCTCACTAATCTTTGTAATTCAACAAGTACTTAACTACAGTGATATCGAAACAAGTCGTCGTTGTGTAAGAATTACCAATTTTGGAATGACTCCGAGAACTATTTTATCAAAGTATTCGTGTCACCCGACATTCTTCGAAGGAACTCCTACTAAAACAAAGTAGAATAATGAAAGGAATTTCTTATCACAAACAAACGAATGAAATTTTGAGTGCTATAGAACTCCATTAACTTGTGATTTCTTTGTTTGAAGTCGCATCTACAAAGAGTTGTCAAGTCAGACAACACGTGTCACTCGACCTTTGTATATTTCCTAATAAACTTGAATAAGGGTCATGAATATTTGTACCAGACAAAGTGTTTATTTGTTGAAAAGGATTCTGTATTACTGTCTACTCGGATACTTTTATCTTTAATAACTTCTTACCGAACAAGTCACAGGATTCACCTTACTGACCAGTTCGATAGTATATTTTCCGAGACTATACATCCAGTCTCTTTGGTCTAAAACTATTAAGAACCGAATAAAATGTTTAATATTGATAAAGTGTGTCATTATATGGTTTTGTTTTAATTAAGATAAAATGACTAATTTCCCCGTAACAGACTCTTTATACTCACATTAAGTATTCAACTAGTATCCTTATCTTTATAACTTTAGTGTAATTATTTTGATCATAAATATTAATTTGACTGTCTAAAGTGTTATATCTCGTTAACATTATAGGAAGTGTCCAGTTAAACCAGTAATATACGAATATTTCCTTTTCTTAATTTGTAACTAAATTATCGTTTTTTGACATAATAGTAATATGTTAAATTTCGTTTGTTACACATCGTTACGACGTCTAAATGAAAAGCGTCAAACATAAAACGTTTAAAAGTTTGATTTCGTTTCAAATTTGTCGTTATGTTACTAGTGTCGACCCGGCTCGAAATCGAAATAAATGAGTGAGAATTGTAAAACGACTTTAGGTAATAGACAGAGAGAGGGAAAAGGAGAGGGGGAGTGAGAGAGGTAAGATGAATTGTCTTAACATAGTAGACACAAGAGTGGAAGACCCGGTGACTATAGGAGTCGTATAATTTTGGATCTGTCATATAATTTTTCGTCTCTGTAATAAAACGGTTGTTTCCAGACAGATCAGTTTCGAAACCAAAACAGTAATCAGTACATACCTACACTCTCAACCTGGTATTTCTTTCGACTCGTGGTTTATTAACTACGAAGACTTGACATCACAACCTCTTCTGAGAACTCTCAGGGAACCTGACGTTCTAGTTTGGTCAGTTAGGATTTCCTTTAGTCAGGACTTATAAGTAACCTTCCTGTCTACGACTTAGACTTCGAGGTTATGAAACCGGTCGGCTGCGTTTCTTGACTGAGGAATCTTTTCTGGGATTACGACCCTTTCTAACTCCCGTCCCCCTCTTCCCCTACTGTCTCCTACTCTACCAACCTACCGTAGTGACTGAACTACCTACACTCAAACTCGGTCGAGGCCCTCAACCACTACTTGTCCCTTCGGACCGTACGACGTCAGGTCCACCAGTGTTTGTCAACCTGTGTTGACTCACTGACTTGACATAGTAGACACAAGAGTGGAGGAGTCGGTGGTTAGTGAAGGAGAGGAAAAACACGTTGAAGATGGAGATACGTTCCGAGACCTGGATCGACCTACCTAGACCGTTAAGTAAAGGTATACCTGTATATCAAACTTTAAGTGACATAAGAAGAAGATTAACATAACACCTGTCTCCGATATTTGACGAAATAAACAAGAATTAGACACGATTTATAATATAACATACAAGTAGTACTAAGATAACCTTTGAATGACTTTATAAGAAAGGGAAAGAGAGTCAGTTCAGTAAATTGAATCGATATTTCTAACAAGTTTGACTTTGTTTTCTTAGGGAGAGTCACAGAGAACATGGGGAGGTCAACAAGGATACTAAGATAAATATTGATATAAAAAGTTAAAGAGTTAAGAGAAAGTTAATTAGAGGAGGTAAGACCGAAATGGAATCGAATGAAGTGTCTTTATTGAGTGATAAAGACGTAGTCAAAGGAAGGTATAATATATAAAATAAAGGGGAACAAAAGAGTCCTTGTGAGTTATGAAAGTTACCAGGTAGGACACTTTTACGACCGAAAACAAAACAGAAAACACTTAACAGAAAATTACATTACGGATGGAAAATCATGTATCGAAGACCCAGAGGTAACAACGGAATAATAAAAGGTAGGCCTTAAATTTGTAAAATGATTCATGTAAAATAGAATTTAGGAGAAGAGAAAAGTACAGTATGTAAGAAATTATTCACTTTAAAGGGATTTTGATATTAATGGGATAAGGAAGTTTAATGAGCGTCAATTATAGGTCGTACTATGGGTGGTAAGGGTCTACGGAGACCTATAGAGTTTTTATGAAGGAATCCGACAAGATTTCGTTGGAATAATGGTATAGGGTGAGTGGAAATTTAAATGGAAAAAGGTTAAAAGGGCTAACTAATACGTTAGTAATAAATAGTTCGGGGTTTATAGCACAGACACTATGGTGGACAAAAAAAGTGTCGTAATACGTTAGTAAGTGGTTTAAGAAACTAGAAACGTAGGATGTATAGAAAGTTTGAGTGTAGAAAAGGAAAATAAATTTGGGGAGATAAGATAGGATTCACTAATATTAGAGAAAAGACCTGAGAGTGTGACAAGTATAGAGGAGAGGAATATACGACAAAACGTAAGAAGGTTAAATAAAAGATGTAACGACACGTTTATTGAAAAAGAATAGATTTAAACTAATACAATAGGGGAGTGTTGTTCTACTATTGTTTATCTTTAACTGAAAAACCGAAACCGATTTCTACTATCAACTAATACTGGAGGTTAGTGACTGTGACAAACTGAAGAGAGATTGAGAGAAAGAAGTTGAGGGTAATATAATGTAAAAGACAAAGAGTTCAGGGTAAAGATTTTAAAAGGTAAAAACTACTACCTTTGGTAACCCTCTTTTATGTTGTGACATATAGATATAAGTAAAAAATAGTTAAGGAGGTGTCATCTTATACTAACCTCATTCTACTTAGAAAAAAGTCTGATATCTCATTTCCTCTCTCATATATACTACAAGTCACACTTATGAGTAAAGGTTTCATGTTGATACCTCACCCATCTATAATATGGACAGACTTACGTATCGACTATATATTGGATACCAAGAGATTCAGACAATTATGTCACGAATACACATGGTGAAATCGGGACATTCATCGAACAACAAGGGCAGATATTTATAGTCTAAAGTTTCCGATCTCATGTGTTTTGTCGTGGTATAGAATCACGTAAGACCTCCAAAATATCACTTGAGAAAATAAAATGTTTCAACATTATCATCATCGTCTTCTTTCCTTTTGACACACTGATGGTTACAGATAAACACAAAAGGATCTTTCAATTCCTTACTGGGTGTAAATTAAGGTGACAGATAATAAGATTCATTAATTATTATGGGAATGTGTTATTTAAATAAGAGTGTGTAAATTCAGTTGAGTCACGATTAATGGGGCTATTATCACGAAAAACACGAAACGAATCAAGAAGTCAACACAGACTGAGATTCTGGGAAACCTGACATCGGGTGGTCCGAGGAGACGGATACCCCAAAAGGTCCGTTCTTATGACCTCACCCAACGGCAAGGGATGAGATCCCCGAGAAGTACTAGGTCCCTAACTTGGATCCAGAGGACTTACCGTCCGTCTACGAAATGGTAGACTCGGTGGTCCCTTCTGAAAACCCCTCTACCCGTTTTTTACCCCCTCTACCCGTTTTTTAACACCGTGTGGGACGTCATACAACGTGTTTATTATGCCTTAGACCTCTCCAGAATGTATTATCGATCCGATCCTACGAACAATACCCAGTAGATTTCGAAAAATACCTTTTCTGAAAACCATTGAGTTTTGTGAATGATGGGACGATATCTAGTCCGTCAACCCTCCCTATCCAAAATATTAGACAATACAAAGTCGTTCCTTCTTTGTTTTGTTAGTAACTGTGAGGTATTTATATAAACCAAGAGTTTCGACAAAGTATTCGAAGTCAGTATTTGACACGAGTATAATCGAAATTTACTGTGTTTCACTAATAGGTTTTCCGTCCGGACCTTTCGTCAGTCACTATTCGTTAAGGACAGTGTTGTGTCGAGACGAAGTCCTTTACACACATTCCATCTACTGTCGTTCTACGGGTTGTCGACGACCGACGACTTGATTGTACTCTACTGTGTCCCCACCGTCCGTTTTATTTAAGAAATTCCTATATGACTTTACTTGGTATTGAAGTGTACCCCCTTTCCGATCTTTTATTCTAGTCGAATTCTACTTGATCAAGAATTTTTTAGTATCTTTCACATTGATCTAATTCAAATGCTGGACAAAACAAATTTCTCTTTTCAGAAGTCAGTAAGTAAACAAAAAGTTCGTACAGGTACATACATATACTAAAGACAGAATCTACTTTTTTGGTAACTAAAATTTTATAAAAACTAAAACAAATCCGTATAATTGAGAGACGACTTCGTTTCATTTATTATGACTCAATTTAAACAAAATTTGTTTTTATAGGGTATTAGGACGTTTGGTAAGATCTTGTGATTAGAAAACATGGAAAAGTACCAGTTAGAACAGTTTCTATTCTGACAGAGGAGATGGACTGTCAATGTCAAATAGAAAAGTCATTTACGTAAAAGAGGAAACCTTTTAACTGTTCCTCGTGTAGGTGTAGGGAACATCGATTACCGACAATAGCGAAATCCAAATGTCTACTATCTAAAAGAAGATTTATGGGAGCTCCTACTCGAAGTGACAGTCACGACAGAAGGGAACTTAAACCTATATCAACTATCTTAATACGGTCACGTCGTTACTTTACAGAGGTACTGGTTTTAAAATGATATAAAATATGACTACTATGATTGTTTAACTGTATAATACGAGAAAAGATGGTTTAATAAATACTTTCGATATCTCGTATTTTTGGATATTTTATTATTTTTATTTATATTTTAAATAACATAAAGTACTATAACTTATTTTGACCACGAAAGTCGTAGTTTTCTTATTTTTAGACTGTTAGTGAATTTACGATGTAAACGTCATTGGAGAGAATCGACTTAATGAAAAAGTGACTCTACTTCTAATTATATCTCTTCTCACGTTAGATTAAATTCCAAAGTCAAAATTATGTTTGATGAACTCTTTGGCACCACTATACGGATAGAAGATAATAAGACAGTTTTATAAAGGAATTGGGTTGAAGAACTTATATTGGTAATACATGCTGTTTTGTAGTGGAGAAAAATTATTATTAGAGATTTTCAAGTCCAACTGTTTGTAAATAAGAACCTTTATAATACCATATTACAGACACTTAAGACTCTTTTTTTGTATGGACATCATATTGTTTATATCATTAAGTGTATTCTATATTCTTTTCATTTCGATGACTTACAATGACTATCACAAGTTCAGAAGTACCATTGTAACAATTCTTTATTGGAGTTGAGACATTCTCGCTAAATAAGACTTTATGAGATCTAATTTATATAAAAAGTTTTGTATGGGACTTATGAGATAAACTTTACTAGTGTGAAAAAAACATCGTTCGTTAGATCCTGTCATCATTATAACGAAATAAGTGACTAGTAGAACTGATGTATTGAAGGTTTGACAAAAGGTACGACTTCACATAGTTGGTACTGTATATTATACTAGTCTCGGTGTAGAAATATCATCACTTTGGCGACTGGAGTTAAATTGCGTCACTTTTTATAAAGTACAATAATACACGTAGACCTAAAATCGGTTCAAAGTCAAACAACTTCTCATCGGTCGTCTTTAACTATGTGTCAAAGTTGTTTGTAGTGTTCAATGTGTAAACATTTCTTTTAAATTTTACATTCACTTTCATACAAATAAAAGTATAATGTGAAATCATTAGGACATGATACTCATATATAAATTATATAGGACTAGTGAATCTACTTAATAATGAAAATTAAACATTTAGTCGTATACTTTCGTGTGTAAATCTTCCTTTAGAAGTCGGTCTTACCTTCTGTAATCATACCTGTATGGGTCCAAATGTTATAGATGTCCAATAAGGGTATTGTATTCTATTTTACGAGTCATACCTCTGATATAGTTAGTCGATAATTCAACGAATTATAAGGTTAAATTCCTTGGTACCCAGAAACTTGTATACTTCTTTGGATTTTAAAATTTAGAATCATATCGAAACTTTAGTCTATACTAAAAATTCCCAGGTATTTACGTTTTTCGTAAGTTTAGAAGTATCACCTTTTGAAAATAAAATATAAGTACTTATCTAAATATTGTGTTTGCTATAAAATGTCATATTATTATACGTAAATACCTATTTTTGTGAAATACACTCTGTAAGTAAGTTTTACATTTCATAACGAAGTTTTTATAGGTTTTTATAGTAATACTTCCCATATCTGCGGGAATCAGTCTTATTAATACTACGGTTGTTAAGAGAGAAATATTTATTATTTTCACCACTAAAAACGATTAGATAAATTCTTACACGTCGTGTCGTGGGAAACTGTCTATGTAAACAGCCAAATTAAGGACTCAAACTGAAAGTATATTAGATCATATAAAAATACTGGATAGAATTCCTTTGTGTTCGATCTTGTGTACGTTAAGATTTCCTTCTAACCTTTGAATGAATCGTTCGAAGACTCTATAACTTTGTGACCACCTGTGGTAAATTGAGATGTTTTGACAACAGGAAGTTGTCAGGACGTCTACTACCTTTGTACCGAAGATCTTATTCTTCAATGTAAGACGAATACAGAGGGGTAAAATCTGAAGACAAACACATAAAACTCTTTTATTATCTAAGGGTTCTGTACCTTAAATTACTTATAAGTATACGTTTATCTTCTTTTCCATGGAATTACTTCTTATATCTTCCGTAGTATCACAGATAGAGACGTAAACATAATCAGTCAAAGTCTAGTTTTGAAATCTTCCATACCGACGAGTTCTCACATAACACACACATACATAAACACACACCGAAAAATAATTCAATACATTATTATCCCAACCTAAGATCTTTAATATTTCAGGGAGATGAAAGATTTGAAAGTATATAGACTGTCTTAAACATTCGTTTTTGATAACGATTTACGAATAATTTACAAAACTACAAAAGGAAGATTGTCGACAAAACCAATTGACGAATTACCTCGAGACTTACGTCAAGATATACATGTGTACATATAAAACATTAGTAATGTTTATTTTCGAATTAAAGTGTTCAACTTAATTTGATAAATCCTTTAAAAACTATAGGTAATGTTATAAAATCGTGGGTCAAATCGAAAGGAGAAGTTGAATTTTGGATCTCTGTGTTGTTACCATATAATAAAATTCTTGCCTAAGTAACAGAAAGGGATATTTCTCTATGAATCATACTGGCTGTACCGTCATGTTGGTGTTGTGTCTGAATCCTCTCAACCCCAAAAATTTTTCGTGAAAATTAAACCGTCTTTAAGAATTGATAATGCGTTAACGGTAGTTTGACTACCGGAGTCCCGAAGGGACCTCCGAGTCACTATTTCTTGGGTGGACGGTTACGTCCTCTGGCTAGAGTGTACGGTACCTCGTTGATTCGGGTAAGGGGTCTTGATAACTCGGACACGACATCTCGGACCCTTGGAGTTGATGACTCGAGTGTACGACGTTGACGACTTCGACACACGGGATCTTGGACACGAGACGTTGTTCTCTCCAGTGACGTCACTCTTCGGCGTGTGACGTTGATCGCTCACCGGGGGCGAACGACGTTAATCTCTTTTCGGCTACGTCGTTATTTATGGGTCGTATCGGTCTTTACTTATTTATTTATTAAAAAATTTTAACTGTCTAGACTTATCTCCAATTGTTTTAGTATACCAGTAGGACTCTTCCCCACTAAAATTATATAAAATAAATGGAATATTTCAGTATGTACGACGTTGGGAGGAGGTAACTAGATTCTAAAGAGACTTACCAAACTACTAGACTGATGTCCCAATTAATGAACGGGCAATAGAAGTCTTTCAATAACGAAACCAGTAGACCGTGACAATAACAACGGAAAAACGTACAACTTAACGACTGTAAATAAAGGAGGACCTTTCATTAACGTAAATATAAACTAAAAAAACTGTACACTTGTTTTTACCTTGTTTTGTCGTCCTATTACTCGTAGGTTAAGATTCAATTAACACCGTGACATGTATTAAACATATGTACTTAAGACAAAGTCGTACATTAAACTAGACTCGAAGTGAAGTGATTTAGATTTACTCCACAGAGTGTCTGTGTGTGTGTGTGTGTGTGTGTTTTAGTGGGACAAAAATAGGTAACATTTGTACGGTTAAAACTCCCGGAAACCCTTTCACGTATTTTTATCGTTGTATTTAACTTTATTTAGGTTCTCCGTTTTAAAATTTAATAAAGTATTTTATTTTGTACATCTTAGTAAAGAATCATTCGGAACCTTATACTCTTTCCAATTCAAATAGTATTTTAATTATAGGTTTGACAACGTGTTCGTTTACGTGACTACATTCACGATATTATGTATGATCTTAGAAGGTCTAGACAAGGAGTTGTGTAATAGTGATTTTTCTAAATCTATATGTAGTGATTTTCCTATATCTAGACGTACGTAATAAACACATAGATATTATGGGTGTAAAACCTCTTCCGTTACCGTGAGGTGATGTCATGAAAACGGACCTTTTAGGGTACCCGCTCCTTGGACTATGCGAAGTCGAGTATCCCAGGGATTCTCAGACTGTGTTGACTCGCTGAAGTGAAAGTGAAAAGTGAAAACACGTAACCTCTTCCTTTACCGTTGGGTGAGGTTACAAGAACGGACCTCTCAGGGTCACTATCGTCTCGGACCACCGGACGGCAGATACCCCAGCGTGTCTTAGCCTGTGTTGACTTCGCTGAATCGTCGTCGTCGTTGTCGTCGTCGTCGTCATGGGTGTAAATAACCCAGATAATAACAGTTAATGTACAAAAACATATAAATTTATTTAATTATTTAGACCAGTTTACTATAGTTTAATAGATATTCGTTCTAAGAATAACACATAGTCAAGTATAGAATTCGACGAAACAATATTCTTCAGAGTGTGTATTCATAATTATTCGGGATGGGACAAAATGACTAGTAAATATTCCTTCACTCTATAGTACCTCCTTCTTGTACTAGGGTTTTATGAACCCGATAAATATGATCGACGAAGTAGAATCTGTCTGATGAAATAGACAGTCTCAGAGTTAAAAAAGTAGACATTGGACTCTAGCTCTGAAAATACACTTAAACGTTACACGTTTCATAGAGTCAAGTCCAGTCAGTGAGTCAACACAGAAACGGTGAGGTACCTGACGTCGAGTAGTCCGAAGGGACAGGTAGTGGTTGAGGACCTCGAACGAGTTTGAGTACAGGTAGTTCAGTCACTACGGTAGGTTGGTAGAGTAGGAGACAACAGGGAAGACGGGAGTTAGAAAGGGTCGTAGTCCCAGGAAAGGTCACTCAGTCAAGAAACGTAGTCCACCGGTTTCATAACATCGAAGTCGAAGTCGTAGTCAGGAAGGTTACTTATAAGTCATGACTAAAGCAAATCCTACCTGACCAACCTAGAGGAACGACAAGTTCCCTGAGAGTTCTCAGAAGAGGTGGTGGTGTTAAGTTTTCGCAGTCAAGAAGTCGTGAGTCGAAAGAAATATCAGGTCGAGAGTGTAGGTGTTGTAGGACCACTGAGTCTGCCACTTTCGCAGACGGATGTTACTCCCTCTGGGGACCCAGTCCTTCTAGAGGACTACTTCCTTTACCGTTACCTCCTTGGACCTTCCGATGTTAGGTACCTCAGTGTTTCTTCGCCTGTACTGACTCCCTGAAGAGAAAGAAAGAAAGAAGAAGGAAGGGAGAGAAGGAGGGGGGCAGGGAGAAAGAAAGATAGGTATAAACTGATGACCTTTTTGTTATCGAAACTGATCTACCTGGAAACACCCGTTTCTTTACAGAGACGAAAAATTATACGAGAGACGACGACGAAACCGATTCAGTGAAGTCAGCACAGGCTGAGACACGTTGGGGTATCTGTCGTCGAGTGGTCCGAAGGGGTAGGGGTCCTAAGAGGTCCGTTCTTGTGACCTCACCCAACGGTAAAGGAAGAGGTTACGTACTTTTACTTTTCACTTTATTTCAGTGAGTCAACACAGGCTGAGAATCGCTGGGGTACCTGACGTCGGACGATCCGAGGAGACAGGTACCCTAAAAGGTCCGTTCTCACCGCACGGTAATGGAAGAAGTAATTATACGAGAGATCCAACCTATATTGAAAAGAAAGTTTCTCGTTCGCAGAAAATTAAAGTACCGGCGTTAATGGTGGCCGTCATTAAAACCTCGGGTTCCTTTATTTCGGACAGTGACAAAGGTAACAAAGGGGTAGATAAACGGTACTTCACTACTCTGACCTACGGTACTAGAAACAAAAAACTTACAACTCAAAATTCGGTTGAAAAATTGAGAAGAGAAAGTGATAGTTCTCCGAGTAATCAAGGAGAAAGGTAGACACATTGACTACAATAACTATAAAGAGGACAGTCAGAACTAAGGTTGCACACGAAGTCGGTAGGGTCGTAAAGTGTACTATATGAGACGTTTATACAATTTATTTGTCCCACTGTTGTATGTCGGAACTGTACTAGGAAAGGGTTATACCTTTGTCAGGCAACGGGACCAGGTCAAGATTGACAACGAAAAATTGGACGTATGTCCAAAGAGTTCTCCGTCCATTCCACAAGACCCTAAGTGTAGAGAAATTCTTAAAAGGTGTCAAACAACACTAGGTGTATCACTTTCTGAAATCCCATTAGTTACTTCGTCTTCATCTGTAAAAAGACTTTAAGAGAACAAAAAAGAGACTAGGTTGGGTACAACCGTTAAACTAGAGACCAAGGAGACGGAAAAGATTTAGATCGAACTTGTAGACCTTATAGAGTCGAGTGTATGATAGCTGCAGATCGAACCTTTTGCAACTCGTAATGAAACCATCACACACTCTACTTACGTTAACACGTCATGAGACTTGAAAGAAACCGTAACGGAAAGAAACCCTAATCCTACTTTTGACTGGAAAGGCTCAGGACACCAGTAACGACTCAAAAGGTTTAAACGACCGTATAACTCAAGTCGTGAAACTGTCGTAGTAGAAAATGCTAAACTTTATCGAGTTAACCTTAAGATAATGTAGGTGATCGAAACAAGTGTTACTACGAAGGATTCCGGGGAACTCAAGTGTAAGGTCCTATAGACTGAGATCCAATCACTAGTGTGGCAACACCAATAGACCGAGTACTTCTATAAAAACAAATCAAGAAGACACATAAGAACAGTGGAGAAGAATTATAGACGAAGAAGAGAATCCAGGCATCACAAAGACCAGACAGGAAATAACCCGGGTAGAAACGTACTTACAAGGGAACACGAATCATACGAGATTAAACGAATTTTACGATCAATTATTGTCAACAATCATATTTGAGATTGTCAAATCAATCTCATTTGATTTATCTTACTTCGTCAAATCTTCGACTTAAAGTCTTGTTTTGAAGTCTCCCGTACCGACGAGTGTTCATAAAGTGTACACACACATACAAACACGTAATTGTACACAAACACACAACGAATGCGAAGGTACCATCGAGTCTACCATTTCTTCGACGGACATTATGTTCTCTGGACCCAAACTAAGGATCCAACCCTTCTAGGGGACTTCCCTTACCCTGGGGTTTGGTCATAAGAACGGACTTCTTAAGGTACCTGTCTCCTCAGACCTCCCGATGTCAGGTACCCCAGTGTTTCTCATTCTGTGTTGACTCACTGATTGTGAAAGTGATATGTATATAAAGAATTCGACACTTTATTATCCAAACCTAAGAGCTTTAAGATTTCAGGTGGACGAAAGTATATAGTATATCTGAAACATTTATTTTTGATAGCGATTTATAAATAATTTATAAACTATAAAACCAAGATCACCGGTAAACCCAATTGACGGATTACCTCGAGACTTACATAAAGATATACACACGTACATACAAATAAACCATTAATAATGTTTATTTTCGAATTAAAATGTTACATATTATACTATCTTTATAACACGTTTGTACTTAAAATTATTGACGAAGTAACATACCTATTTACGTATTTACCTTATTAAGGCGACACTACAGTGTAAATTATAAAACTTCAATAAACAATTTCGTCTGTTATGAAGTTACCTATTCAATCGTATGTTAATAAAAATAAATAGAATCTGATAAAGAAAATTCATTTGATGATACGTATGATAAACACAAAATTTCACGTGTTTGTTAACTTTCGAGAAGTATATGTCTAAAGGGAAATCTTTCTACGTTGGTAACATATGGTTGTCGTTAATAGAACCACTATTTCGTGTAGAAATAGTTACGGTAACAATCTTAAAAAAAAAGGTTTTCGGAAAGTCCAAAATTACTGTACATAAAACGACTATGAATAAACAATCTATCACTTCAACACAGATAACCATTAAACGGTAATAAAACAGTTAAGTAAAACACTTAAAGTAAACAAAAGAGGACGGGTCAAAACATAAATTAATATTCTTGAGGAACATCTATTTCTTTGTCTGAAATATCTATTTCTATATTCGAAACAGTGTGTACGTAGGTAGTCATAGAAATTCTTTTGACTTACGTCTCTTTATATACTTTAATATCCATATGAATACCGACTAAGCGAAACGACATGGTGTCTTTGGTTGTGTAGTATTTGGGTAGTAGGAGGTTAATTTTTTNTTGTCTGAAATATCTATTTCTATATTCGAAACAGTGTGTACGTAGGTAGTCATAGAAATTCTTTTGACTTACGTCTCTTTATATACTTTAATATCCATATGAATACCGACTAAGCGAAACGACATGGTGTCTTTGGTTGTGTAGTATTTGGGTAGTAGGAGGTTAAATTTTTTTTGTTTTCGTTTTGTTGTTCTTTTTCTCTCTAATTAAGTGTCATTGATTAATACTATATAAATTTCATCATTCCCTAATTGACTCATCGAAAAGGTATATTAATGAGTATTTTTAAGATACATAAAAATCTTCATGATATGAATGAATATATTTATGATATGTATATAGGTATAACTCTGAACATGGTTAATAGAAATGATGGAGTTATATGTTAATACAACTTTAAAACTGTAAAAACACATCTGTTTAATTTATATAATGATAGTTTCAATTTAAGTTCTATTAGGAGGAAATATTTATATATTAGATACAATCCTTTGGGTAAACAATAATAGTCCAACCCGTTTCCATTAACACCAAAACGTAACAACTTTAAATGACAAACTGTAACCATATGTAGGGATTTATTTACACCAATACAAATGTATTAAATTACGTGTAAAGAGCGAAATACAAGAAAAAAACTATTTCTCAATAATGAACGACAAATAAAATATAAATAAAATGTGGTCTCTTTAATACAATCTGTTTTTCGTTTAAACTCGTTAAATGAATAAACTCAAGTTTTACCCACCATTTCGTCACCTCTGTTGAACGTTAAAGTTGTTACGTAAACCGGGTTCTTGACGATTGTTTACATGTCACGCCACCACCAAGTTCCTCAAAATGTTTTCTCTACTCTCTGAACTTCTATTCCTCACATTACCGACCGGTAGTTTTTAACCATTGCTGGTTGACTTTCGTTAGAAGTTTCGATTAAGAGAATTTTAAAGTGTTTTTTAAATGGTCACATGAGTTGAAGTTGGTAAGATACCAGTAAGCCGTAAACTTCACTTAACCTTCCCACTTTTGTGAACTATTGACCTATGAAGTACTCGACTGACGTTTAGTTTTTTAGTCGTAAAACTTCACAACGAAAGAAAATAAGATACGTTGTTGTTGTTTAACAAAGAACTAGTCTAACCTGACACTGTGTGTTACCTTTCACCTAAAATATGTTGGTCGATACTGGTCGAGTCACCGACCTGACTCTTTTTCAAGGTTTCGTAAAGAGTTTCTGTTTGAACATGGTTTTCTACCTGCACCAGTGACCACCAGACGACGGGTAGTCTAAGTAATGTCGGAAGACTTGGACCGCTTTGGTTACGTAGACTCTTTATACGAGTCGTTTAACTACTCTACGTGGTTTTTTACGTTACGAACGTCGGTCGTAACCAGTTGTCATTGCCAGGTGAAGAAGAGGTCCTATTGTTGGTTGTCACGTAACGTGTTGGTTACGAAGTTTTCAGCTTATTTAACCCGATACTTAGGACTTCGTTCCCACAAATTTGATGTTCTTATTTGTTTAAATAAAGAGTAACCGTCTTTGTACAACTGACATTACCAAGGAGGTACACACGCACGATTCAGCGGTGTCAACACAGGTTGAGAAACACTGGGACACCCGACATAGGAGAAATGTACACTAAGAGGTCTGTTCTTATGACCTCACCCAATACCACGCGAGGAAGTCCCGTAGAAGGGTTGGGTCCATAGTTTGGGTGTAGAGAGCGTAGAGGAAGTAACCTTTCACCTAAGAAATGATGATCACGGTGGAACAGCGAGTCAGTGTGGGATGAGAAACACTGAGGTACCTAACGTCGTGTAGTCCAAAGGGACAGAAAGTGGCAGAGGATCCCAAACAAGTTTGAGTACAGGTAGTCCAACCACTGCGGTTGGTTGGTAGACAGGACACAGTAGGCGAAGTGGAAGACGAAAGTTAGAAAGGGTCGTAGTCCCAGAAAATGTTACTCAACCGAGACGTCGTCCACCGGTTTCATAACCTCGAAGTCAAAGTCGTAGTGAGGAAGGTTACTTATAAGTTCCAACTAAAGGAAATCCTAACCGACGAAACTAAAAGAACGATAGGTTCCCTGAGAGTTTTCAGCAGAGGTTGTGGTGTCAAGATTTCGTAGTTAAGAAGTCGTCAGTCGGAAGAAATACCAGGTTGAGAGTATAGACATGTGTTGATGACCTTTTTGGTTTCGAAACTGATCTACCCGGAAAAAAGTCTTTCATACAGAGACGAAAAATTATACAACGGATCCAAACAGTATCGAAAAGAGGGTTCCTCGGACACAGAAAATTAAAGTACCGACGTCAGTGGTTGACGTCACTAAGACCTCAGGTTCTTTTATTTCAGATAGTGACAAAGGTAACGAGGGGTAGATAAACGGCATTTCATTACCCTGGTCTACGGTACTAGAAGTAAAACCTTACAACTCAAAATTCGGTCGAAAAAGTGAGAGGAGAGAGTGGAAGTAGTTCTCTGAGAAATCAAGGAAAAGCGAAAAACGTGACTCGTACAACAGTAGACACATAGAGTCTAATAACCATAAAGAGACCTGTTAGAACTAAGGTCGAACACGAAGTTAGTCGAACCGTAAATTGTACTACGTGAGACGTATATTTAATTTATTCATCCGACTGTTATATGTCGGAATTGTATTGGGAAAGGGTTAAAACTTGGTCAGGTAACAAGATACAGGTCAAGATCGACAACGAAGAACTGGACGTATATCCAAAGAGTCCTCCGTCCATCCCACCAGACCCTAAGACTTGAGAAATTCTCAAAAGGTGTCAAACGACACTGGGTGTTTCGTATCAGTCACTTCGTCTTCATCTAAAAAAAAAAAAAAGACCTTAAGGGAACGAAAAAGATACTAGGTCACATACAACCGTAAAACGTGAATACAAACGAGAGTACACTTACACACGTTAACACACCATCAGACTTGCAAGTAACCGTAACGGAAAGAAACCCCAACCTTACTTTTGACTAGAAAGGGTCAAGACACCGGTGACAACTCAAAAGGCTTAAACGACCGTAAAACTCACATCGTGAAAGTGTCGTAGTAGAAAGTCCTAAACTTTATCGAGTCAACCTTAAGGTAGTGGAGGTGATCGAAACAAGTATCACTACGAAGGATTCCGGGTGAACTAAAGTGTGAGGTTTTACACACCGAGATCCACTCACTAGTGTGGTAGTACCAATAGACCCAGTAATTCTAGAAAAGAGATATCAAGACACATAAAGACGGTGAAGAATTATAGAAGACGAAGACAAGGTATGACGAAGAAGAAATAACACGACTCATTTCCTGTCTTTGTCATACTGTTCGGTGAAGTCTTAAGAACGGAACTCTTGGGATACTAGTCATATTTTTCCGTTTTTTTTATACTGTGACCTTCTTCTTGATCGGTCCAATCATCCACGGTTTATACGATGACCTCTTGTCACCTTTTATCGAGGTCTTTCTTACTTCTACGACTCCGTTTCACCTTTGTTACGGGTCAACACCTACACAGAACACCACTTTCATTTCAGGTCACGACATTTCATGTTATGACGTATCCTTGGACCTTACAGTCCAGGTATTTAGTTCCATTTAACCTTCACCAGTTTGTCCTCTAATGTTCTCACTCGTAGTCGTAAAGTCCTTAGTCACTTGATTTTACCTGACCCTACCCGTTTAAATTAAGTCTACTAGTAATATAGATGATGAAACCCGTTCTTAAAGAATCATCTTTACCTCATCGGGAGTATCAGTTGTTTGCTCAGGTCTTAAGTGATGAATCCACGTCAGAGTTTTTGCTGTCTTACTAGAGTCAAACAAAGGTGTCGTTTGGTAAGTTATAGTGGCATTAGGTTCAGATACGAGGTTGGTGATTACGGGTTCTTCAACTTCAACTTGCTAAGATACTTCTGGATGTTTTGGAAGATTTTGATTGTGGTTTTTATACAGGAAAATAGAATCCCCTCACCTTACGTTTTCATCCTTTAATTCTCTATAGACCTCATTATCCGTTCAAACTGGAACCTCATGTTTTACTTCGTCCCGTTTCCGATTGTCATCAAACGGTTCTCTTGCATGACCAGTCTCGTTTGTTTGAGAAGGTTGTTGTGTGTTCTCTGCTCAGATGTGTACCCGTATTGGTCTACCATTTGTGGTTTTAGTCTGACTCTATCAGAAAAGTCGACTTCCACCTTTTTGAGATGTGTCAGTCGGTTATTGTTCTGACCCTCGACTGACACTGAGTCAAGTACTTGAGGAATAACGTTTTAAGTCTGAATTTAACTTCTTTCATCCCTTTTGGTGATTCGGTAAGTCTATACTGGATTTAGTTTAGGAAAAGATAATATGTCACCTTCACTGTTTATCTAAGTTCCCTAATCTAGACTATCTTTCTCACGGACTTCTTGATACCTACCTCCAAACATTGTAACATGTCCTCTGACTAGTTTTGGTAGGGTTCTTTTTATTTAACTATTTCCGTTTTACAAACAGACTCTTCCGGAATGTTTATCGACTCTTTTCTTCTTTTCACCTACCGTTTCCTTTTTTCCTTTCTATATAGATAGACTTACGTCTCAAGGTTTCTTATAGTTCCACTCCTCTTTCGGAAGAATACACTTGTTACGTTTCTATATCTCCTTTTGTTATCTTACCCTTTCTGATCTCCAGAAAAACTCTTTTAATCTCTATGGTTCCCTTATAAAGTACGTTTATACCCCGTGTCATTTCCTGTCTTTACGATACCTGGATTGTCTTCGTAGTGGATTACCAAGGGTTAAACCAATTGTTTTTACACAAACTTGGGTCAATATTATTAAATTTTAATTGCCAGCCTATGACGTTAATATAAAGTGGTTGGATTATTTGTTTGGAATAAAATAAAAAATTTAACAAAACAATTTTAAGACTTGACCATAAACAAGTGACATTTTTTAGATTTTAATATACTGTTTTATGTTATAATTTATGATTCCAGATAAATATTTTTTGATTTGTTTTTTAGAGGTCAAGTAAGAACAGGGGTCTTCATTATGATATATATAATAAGACTGTTAATAAAACATTAAACTCAAGATTATCTTTAGAAATAGTAAGTTTTTCAAGTAAGAAAAATTACGGATGAATATAAAGGTATCTATCCTAATAATGTAGACAAATATATTTATTATGTTATGACTTGTACTAAAAACATTTGTTAAGATATTACACAAGAAAGAAAGAAAAAAAGAAAAAAGATTGTATTCGTTACGAGGTTACTTCGTAAAATATTTTTGTATAAAACATATGTGTACTAATAAAAAAAATCCTATTTTAGGATCTTCCTTTACGACCCAGTCACTAATACATATAATATAAAAAACTGACTATATGTATATTTAACGAGAGAATTTGTGTTATAATGACAAGTAAGAGTTGTTGTTCTACACCTTCATGAATAAAGTGGTGTGGAAACAAAAATTTTTTAACCTATACACTTATTGTAGAACAAAAAAAGAATTAAATGAACGAGGATTTATCGTCGTGGAAACTTATAATCTTACGTAAAAGTAAAGAATTTTAAATTTATACAAAATAGATCGACGGAAAAGAATTGGTCATTATTACTGAGACTTTGTTAACCGTAAATGTGACAATTCGTTCCCTTTTTTTTTTTTTAGAAACGTACTCTTTCTCTTTTCCTCCCGTTTTACTAAGTTAATAAGAGTCATTTTGATCACCCTTAGTTACGTTCACCCAGTCTTCCCGTGATGAAGTTAGGTCTTTGTTAGACAAGACTTACATCTATTTCACACAAACACAAACCTATTAATCAAGTTACATCTATTGCAGATAAGCAGGATTTTCTCCGATAGTTGATCATTTAAATATTTGTCTAGACTGTCCGAATAAAAACGAGACTCGTTCCCGTAATATTCAGTGTCGTCGGTATGCTCTTACCCTTTTTGTAGAATTCAGGTGAGTTCACTACTGACATCACACTGAAATATTGTCTTCTAACTCGAATTCGAGATTTCTTCCAAAGGTGTAATATTTCCACCATTTTATGTGTAAATTTTCGTGACCTAATTCCGTGATTACATCGTCTACCTATAGTCAGGCTATAATTATGTACTAATTTAATATCACCACGAAGTCTTTATATAGAGAAGTGTCACTTTCGACGTTAGTGAAAACACGTAATGTTCTATAATTACTATAAACTTTAAGTCGAATAAAAAGTTAAACTAGTCTTCAGTCTATTACTCTATGAAAGTGTATTGTTTATTTAATAGTAGAAAGGATCAATTAAACCTTTAGTTATGGATATTATCCTTAATGATCCCGAAGCAATTGGAGTCTAAGTACTTACTGTAAACTATAGATAAAAGACTGATATCCTCTAAGTATATTTTACAATCTTACAATAAGATCATCAACTCTGTGGATTCTATGATTTAATCAGAATTTTAATATTTAAGGTTCATTAAAACAAATTATAATATCTTTTCTCTCCGTTCTTTCAAATTAAATGGGATTTTCTATCATACATAAGGACTTGAGTTTAGAATGAACCCATACACTTTTGTAGGAACATAAAAGGAGAATCATGTATTGTTTATTGTGAATAAATTTCTCATATGACGTTGGTTATAATTATATAAATTTTCTATAACTAAGTGTATCATCATTCACGGAAAGAACATGTAGGTTTTATTTGTGTTTAATAACCAAAAAAAGGATCTACCTTACCGGTCAAACCACTCGGGGATTTAGGCTACCTGTCTCCTTGGACTATCCGATCAGGTACCTAACGTTTCTCGACCTGTGCTGACTCGTGTAGTGAAGTACCAGTGTCAGAAAAGATTATATCAAAAGGATCTTTCGCAAATCGGTGTGAGTAACGATGTTGACAATAAGAAAACTATTTACTGTTTACCTCCCCTAACTACTTCTATCACCTCATCCTCCTCCCGCGGAGGGGAGTGTTTGTTAAGTTTTTATGGAGATGTACCCTTTATTGTTCCACCTTTGACTGTCTTTCTGAGGTAAATGTTTGTTTCGATATTCCATATAAGTACACCTTTTTCATCCTTCCCCTCTCTTTCCTAGTCTGACCCTGGACACGGGGTCCTTTCCACTGAGTCCTTTTCTCTTTCATTTCCCGACCCGAAGGTGGGAGTCTCACTCGTTAATCTCAGGGTATGACCCCGTGAGAACAGGACTCCAGGTTTTCTCTCCTCTAGTGGGGGGTGGGGAGTCGAGGTCAACCCACCACCCAGTGACACCGGTTGTCCTCCCGACATCTTCGGACCTGAGACGAACTCTCCTCATACACCCACAACCACCCGAGAGCTCCGTCCCGACTTTTCTATCTGACTTTTGAGTGTCCCTCGACGGGGGAAAAGACAACGGTGAAGTTGTGTACTAGGTCGGACTCAGTTCACTTGTGAGATCGAGGTGAACGAAGGACAGTGTCGAGTAGTGACTCGTTCCCGATGGAGTTCGTCGCTCTCACGGACCAGGGGCCTGTGTCTCCGCTGAGACTGACCGTATTCGTCGTAGACTTACCCGTCCCTGTCGGTGACTACCTCAAGTGTGTCCCTCGTGTGGTACCCCACCAGAGGTTAGAGACTGTCTCCGGCTCTGTCGGGGTTGGGTACAGGCTCACGTACGACTCTCGGGTCCTCCCGGGACGGATGTAACACTGTGTCGAGATGTCGTCTTTCCCCCTCCCCCGCCCCGATTCGAACCCCTTCACTAGTGGATCTCCCCGTTCTCTCTGAGTCTACGTTACCCCCGGCGGTAGCGACTGTGAACGCTTCCGATGTACAACCTTTGTCGGGTCTGGAGATAGAGATTAACCGGACGGTGTCAGACATGGGATAGTGCTCGACTCCCGAGGTTGGAGACCTCGTTTCCGTAGTCTCGACCCTCTCCCTTTTCGTGTGTGAATTTCCCTTGTATCTGGCGACCGACATCTGTGAACCCCGAAGTCGAGGTAGTGGAACCCTAAGTTGGAGTGGGGACTATCCTTCCATTACTCGTGACTCCTTTCCTCTACGGTGTGGTAGACGGAACGAGACCGGGATCTGCGTGGTAGAAGATGGGGTGAAGGATAGTTCCACTATTGACGGTCTTAGGGGAGTACTTTCTGTATCGAAGACAAGTGTAGTTTAGGTCGTTAAGGTAGTTTCTGTTATCCGTGTGTGATTGACACATTCATTTAAGTGTATATTCCTTGTGGAAGTTCTACGTTATCCAATGACTAGTTTCATCAGAGTTAACTTATTCATTCTTTTTTTGTTTTGAGGCCTTTTTTGCTTATGACTCTCTCTTTATTTAAATGGTCTATTTCTTAAATTTCGTAGTGATTATTCTATTTAATTAGTCCTCTTTCTTGTCTACATTTTTTATTTACAAAATCTCACTACAGTTAGATTCAAATCGTTACATCACTACCACCCAATTCTTACTCTAAACTATAATTCTTCGTCTATTTACGTGTTTATTTTTAAGAGACTTCGGATTATGTAAATGACCTCGGATTCCCTCTAGTTGGGACCCTAAAGAAACCTTCCTTACTACGATTTCGACTGTGAGGTCATGAAACCGGTGGAGTACGCTTCTCAACTAAGTAACCTTTTTTGAGACTACGACCCTACCTAACCCCCGTCCTCCTCTTCCCCTACTGTCTCCTACTCTATCGACCTACCGTAGTGCCTGAGTTACCTACACTCAGACTCACTTGAGGCCCTCTACCACCACTTGTCCCTCCGGACCGCACGACGCTAAGTACACCAACGTTTCTCAGCCTGTACTGACTCGCTGACTTGACTTGACTTCAAATCAGTCCTATCTTACACTCGATTTTACTTACTCAAGGACTTGATCTTTACCTTATTTATAAGTTTCTCTTCCTTCTTGTTACTCGTCTGGTAAATCAATTGTCTCCTTCTAGATAAACGAGTACTTTCTCTCGTCCATTGGTTGTACGTAAACTATGAAAGGAAGTCACAGTAAACCTCTTCCTTTACCGTCAGGTGAGGTCATGTTAACGGACCTTTTAGGGTACCTGTCTCCTCGGACCATCCGATGTCAGGTACCCCAGCGTTTCTCAACCTGTGCTGACTCGCTTAAGTGAAAGTCACAGTAATTTTGAAAAAGATTAAATTAAAAAATTAACTTTTATTTTCTTCTGTTTGACCGATCAGACTATTCGGTATAAATATTAAGATTTACTAGACAGATGAAACTGGAAAATAAGAATTTTTTAGGTTTTGGGTCTGACTAAGATTAACGACATGAATTCTGTTGAACTACTCTGTGGACCACTGTCTCAGGTTTATGTCCACATTTTCTTTTGTGCTACTCTGTTTAAAGTTAGAAAGTAAGAACGTGACTTACGGAATCGAAGTAGATTTACTTACCGTATGGTTAAGAACTTTTACTGTATTGATCTATAAAACTTCGAGGACTTTATAAATAGAGAAGTAATACAAGATAATTAACATTTTACTTATCAATGTACTTTACATTTAAAAATCGACGTAATTTACGTTAACTTTGAAAATATAAATGACTCTACGAATATCTAAAGTAGGTACACTTATTCAGTGGAATACCCTCTTTTTCTTTACTGAGAGTTGTTTTTCAAAACTTTAGAAGTAGATGACGGTTCTTTACTCTTCGTATCTGTAGACTGGAACACATAGGATTGTTCGGATAAGTCACAAGTACCTTAATAGTGCACGTTATAACTACCCTTATGTTAGTGGGTATCCACCTCAGTATAGATACACCCAATATTAAACACGGTATTGAGAAACCCACTGTTTCTATCAAAAAGATGGACAAACTTGGAACAAGTGGTTACACTGATTTTTGCCCTAATATTATACGTGTAGTAGTTAATTTGAAAAGGTCGTAGAGACGAGGGATCACATTAAAAAAAACTCGTAAACAAAATATAAACCGTCAAAATTCGAAATATCAATGTCGACACTCATGTTTGTGTATTGATTTCCGACATGAAAGTTTTAAATGTATGGTCACTCTCTTGTCGTTATTCATTAGTTTACTTATTAACAGTCTCTTACTGTTCCCGATTGTTCTGTTATTTTGATCCAGTACCCTCTATCACCGAGTCTCCTCTCCCAACTATAATCTACAAGATCAGTTCTTGAAATACGACTTACCGGGAACTCGGTTCTTGATTTACTATTTACCTCACTTGGTACACTACCGAATTTCTAGAATCATTTTAGATCTTTTTATTTCAACAAGTCCGTCCCACCCCCTTCACGTTTAACACATCATCCTTCCCTATGTGTTAATATTAAAAACTATCTAAAGTTACTCTATTTACACCGACCTGTTTATTACTTACACTCTCATATCCAATTCTATTCCGAACTCCTCTCTTGTACCCAATCCAGCATGTCTCACCGGAAAATTTTTCAAACTCTAAAGTAAAACTAATGTTATTTGTGTAAATGGCTCCGTCCCCAACTGATTGTGAAAAAAAAATTGAAAAATAAAGTATAACCCCATATCGATTAAATGTTACAACACTATCAAAGTCCACCTGTCGTTACCTTAAACCGGTATGTATATGTACGTGTGTAAGACGGGCTTTGAAGGAGGGTAGATCCGAAGGCGTATCACAACTCGTCTCAAGGGATACGATACGTCATCCAGGAACAACCAATAGAGAAAATTTATGATTGTCTGGTCACACATGTACAGATAGGGTTTCACTTTCACTTTCACTTTCACTTCAGCACTGACTGAGCACAGTTGGGGTACCTGTCATCGGACGTGGTCCGAGGAGGCGGGTACCCTAAAAGATCCGTTTTCATGACCTCACCCAACGGTAAAGGAAGAGGTCCCTTAGAAGGGTTGGGTCCCTAGCTTAGGTCCAGAGAGTGTAACATCTGTTTGCGAAATGGTAGACTCGGTGGTCCTTTCAGGTGGGGTTTGAGGGATTGATAAGGAAAGAGAGTACGAAGAGGTGTCCCTTGTTATTTAAGTAAGAGATTCAGACAAAACATTTATTCAAGTAAAATTTGTGTAAAAAACAAACAAAACTATTCTAGTGAGGACAGAAACATGCCTTTTCTTTCTTGTCTGTGTTTCGTTTATAAAATTTATATAAAAGAGTACCTCATTAAAACTAAGTTGTAAATATTGTTGGTGGACCGTAGACGTCTCGATGGATGGAAATTGAAGAGATGGCAAGTTAGATAGGAAAAATCTGAGAATTATAACTTTATACTATCCCGAAACACTCCTTCTTTAATTTATAATTCTTATATATATGTATATACTTATGTATATATGAGTAGTTGAAACGACGTATTGTTCTTTTATTTGTTTGAGAGTAAATTTATGGGAGTATTGTATGTAAAAATTGCACAGATACCTAGTTAATCTCCAACATGACTGAGTCGACTGAATTTTAGAGATGTCTTATCTACCCAGACCCAACCGACGACTCAGTAATTATAGTTATCCGATCGTTCCCGTAGACGATGAGTACCTTTGCCGTATCCACGTTCTAACATCTGAGATTTACCCGTGTGAAGTGAAAGTGTATACAAAATATCCGTTGTCACTCAGTTTATCGGTACGGACCTCCGTTCTCTGTTTCCTTATGTGAGACAGAAGGTTTCCTCCTTTACGTTTGAATGTGTCGTTTCTCTCGTATGTGCTCTTGCCTCTTGATACCTGTAAAGTCAGATTCCCTATTTTCCGAACTAAAAGGTGTCACCGTGTTCTTGTAATTTTCTTTTTTATTCATTTTTCCTTTTTTTCAGGAAAGAGTGAGTCTTAGGAGTCAAAGTTTACAGTACATACAATACAACAAGCGATAGTGTATAAGTTCGTACTCACTTATTTGACACAAGTAGTAAAACATGAAGGGTCCTTTGGATATGAGGTGTGAGTAACTAATTTTGTAAAGTCACTGAGACTAACATTAATTTGTGTTCGTACTAAAGGGTGTAGTGTCAAATTCGAATTTTATGCGTCGAAAGATATCGAAGGACTCAACCACAATTGGTATGGCAAAATGTGGAGATGTGTAAACACAGACAGTAAAAGAGATGATATTTTATAGAAGGTTTTTCATCTATAGGTCATTGGAATCCCTTAAGTTGATGACTTCTCTATTGTGTTCTTTAGTTTATAGTAAAGTAAATGATTTACTTTTGTTTCACAATTAACGAGTCAGTACAGATTGAGAAACACTGGGGTACTTGACATCGGACGGTCCGAGGTGACAGGTACCCTAAGAAGTTCGTTCTTATGACCGCACCCAACGGTAAAGGAAGAGGTCCCATAGAAGGGTTGGGTCTCTAACTTGGACCCAGAGGACGTAACGACCAACTGAGGAATGGTAGACTCAGTGGTCCCTTTGGGGTTTTGTTGTAACTGAATTAATTTCGTGTTTACATATAACGGTTGAAATCGCACGACCCTCTATGAACTTTATTAAAGTCATTTTGTTTGGGTACGATGAAATCGGAACAAGGTGTGTGTGTTTTTATTATCACTTCTCACCTCTTAACCCTCTCTTGAGACAATATACACTATATTTTATATAGGATTTAGAAGAAAGTTTCTCCATTTTTATATTCACATTTTCACATTAAGAGATTAATATTCCCTTTTTTATTTTGTATTTTCTCGGTTTAGTCTACTTAATGTTGGTTTTGTTCAATTTCTCGTTTATCCTACTACTGTGTGAACACTTACGACGTATAACGAGATGGTTCTAGTGGTTTTTCTTTTACTTTGTTTTTGTTAAGAAAATAGACTAAAAATAAACTTAAATCCTGTTAACGGTTATTCTGTTTTCTGTATGAATTTATTTAGATTTCCGAGGTAGTAGACCACTGTTACTATCGTATGTCATCATATAGAGATAGATACACATTTCATGTTTTTTTCATCAAATATTATAGTTCTATAGGTTCGATTTATGGAATAAGTTATAGACTAATAGATTCCTCTATGTTTAATCCTTTGTCGTTTATTTAATACACGATATATCAGATTGTAATCGGACTTGACTAAACAATCTCAGTCTTTACATGACTATGTCATACCTGTGGATCTGTTAACTGATTATTAAAATAAAAAGAAAAAGTGGGTACTAAGGTTCCTTTCAAAGTCCCTTCCGACTATGATCCAAAAGTTATACGAATTAATTATTATAACTATAAGTACCAGACTTAGATCAAAATCACTTGATATGTCCCGAGACAGTAACCTAACCCTTTCCAGTACATCGATCTTACACGGATAGACTCTTCGTCCCATGTCATTCAAGATTATCTCTTAGGTATAACTCACAGGAGTAGAGGCCCACAAAGTAAGGACATAGGAACCAAGGGCTAAGTTCTCTCTTTCACACAGGAGATAACGGGTTCTCTCCCGTCTCCTCACCTTGGACACGAATCAGAAATCCTAATAAACGACACTCCGTTGAAAACCGTTACCCCTTATAGGAATACATTACGAAACGTAAGTTGACATTTTGACGTATTTGAGATCGAAGTCTCCGTAACGGTGAATTTCCGGACAAGTAGAAGAAATCCTTAATTTAAACTGACAGTGGGATCACGTTAACGTTCACAATAATGTCATTTTTTTTTTTTTTTTTTTTTTTCTTTTCTTTTGGAACTATTCACTTCAGTTTTACGTAGAGAGGTCGTCCGTTTAAAGGAATCACTACTCCTAGACTCCCGAATGTAAAATTCGTTCATAAAGAAAACAGGGTGTAACTAACACGTTTAATAGAATATGTAGTACTTAATCTAAAGACTTACACGAAACTCCCTGAGACCTACATACAGAACCAGTAATTTTCACATCATTTTGACTTTAATAACGTTTCTGTACTCTGATGAAACAATTCATTACTTTCACATTATTTGTTTCAATTAATTTCAGTTAAGTAGGGGTCCTTACTTAAAACGATGAGAGGGTCATCCCCTAATCCCTTTGAGCAAATTTTTTAACAATGTACAATAAAACCAAAATATATGAATTTTAATAAAATATTAAACTTGAGTAAAGGAAAAATTTAAAGAAGATTTATATACCTACCTAATTACCTGTTTGGGATGGTAAGTATGAGGTGAAAATAGATTCTATCCAGTAATATAAAAACCTTATGAAGATTAAAATTTAATATACATACATGAACTCTAGACATACGAAAAACATTTGTAAAACATTATGTAAATCGACAAAGTAAAAACATATAAGAGGTCTAAAAAGTTTACATTGTAATTTCGATATATAAACATTAGATTTAGTCGATCGAAACTCTAAACTAGTACCTTCAATTTTGTGCCAATTTAAACATTGGGTTTAGTATGGTTTGGTTTGAAATTTTTAGTGTATATCGTATAACATATAGATGACATGATAAATTCTCCTTATTAAACTATTGACCGAGAGAACCTTTAAAATACAATTTTGTTAATCATAGATAAATAATAAGTTAGATTTTGTCGAGAAATTACCTACTGAAGATTGTCCTCGTGTCACAAAAATACGAAAGAGTAAAATAGTCGGAATATAAAAGGTTCGTATTTTTTCGTCACGAAATTTTTGTTTAATAAAGGAAAATATATGTACTAACTGTTCATTAAAACTTCCAATTCTGTTACGTGTAAAAGTATCTTTTTATATATCTATTTAGAGTCCTCTAAATTAAAGATAAAAACGAACTCAACAGACGATCCTCCAATTTTCGTTACTCAAGAGTTTTACATCGTTATACCTTCACTAGTGTAATATAAAATTTTATTGTAAAAAAAGAAATTTAGAATGTAAACTTCACACTTGAATATGTAAAAATACCTCAAATTCTTCTGTAGTGACTTCCACATACTCGTACGTATCATCATACTAATAACTTTTATAAAAGGAACTAGGTTTTAAACACTAAGGTGTTTATGTACCAAACATGGCTAGGTATACGATTGTTTTACTTGAGACATAGATTCTAATAACATAGACCAATTAATAGAGAAAATCGATTAAATGGTCTCTTCCGTTACCGTTGGGTGAGGTCATGAGAACGGACCTTTTAGGGTGCCTGCCTCCTCGGACCATCCGACGTCAGGTACCCTAGCGCTTCTCAGCGTGTGTTGACTCGCTGAAGTGAAAGTGAAAAGTGAAAGTACGTAACCTCTTCCTTTACCATTGGGTGAGGTCACAAGAACGGACCTCTTAGGGTCCCTACCACCTCCGACCACCCGACGGTAGATACACCAGCGTGTCTCAACCTGTACTGACTTCGTTGAATCGTCGTCGTGGCCGTCGATTAAATGTTGGTGCTAAGGAGAGTAACAATAACAATACAGACGAAGACTAACTAAAATGTAATATGAACTTCATCTTTTTGGAATCCGTTTCTGAACCTTAAATAAAATTTAATAGATAGCGTCTTGACATCAACACTTGAGGTCCATGGGATAAGGGGTAGAATAGAAGGTGGAGTTACCGGTTATTGGGAACTTGGGGAAATCTCAAAGTAAGAAAAGATAGTATGATTTTTATTTACTTATTTATCTCATCAATGAACAAGGGAGACATGAAACTGGAAATCATGAGAACGGACCTTTTAGGGTACCTGCCTCCTCGGACCACCCGACGGCAGACACCCCAGTGTGTCTCAGCCTGTGCTGACTTCGCTGAATCGTCGTCGTCGTCGTCGTACAACAGTGAGAACCGCTAAGGAAGAGAAAGTGTTGAAATTAAGGTTAGATGTATGTCCATTGAGAGTTTAAATATTAAGATAAGAACTTGAGAGGAAACTCTAGATCTGTATGTATGACTTCAAGGATAAACGAGAGACGATCATTTACAGAGTTTTCAACGAGTCTAAGTGTAGGTTTTGGTTTTGGTTTGGAACTAGAAAGTAAGTCAGTTTAGTTCTACAAAAGTTCATAATGAAATATCAAAGAATGTCTTAGAATGTCAAGGAAACACACATACACACGACTGAGTGAAGCACAATGTAAGAAACACTGGGACACCTGACATCGGGTGGTCCAAAGAGAAAGGTACCCTAGGAGGTCGTTTCTTATGATCTAACCCAACGAAACGGGAGGAGGTCCCCTAGAAGGACTGGGTTCCTAGTTCGGGCGTAGAGGACGTAACGACCTCTAAGAAATGAAGACTCAGTGACCCCTTCGGGTATCAAGGAAATATTCCTTAGTCTATAACTTTAACATGTACGTAGAGTTAATAGACTAACTATGAACAGAAAGGATAATGTCATATTTGGGAAATTCTATTTTTCTTACAGGACCAGTTGTAAACAGAGGATCAGTTGTGAGTGTATGAGAAATAAATTGTCTGACACCCCTACATTGTCTCTTCCGTTACCGTTGGGTGAGGTCATGAGAACGGACCTGTTAGGGTACCTACCTCCTCGGACCATTCGAAGTAAGGTACCCCAGTGATACTCAATCTGTGCTGACTCGCTGAAGTGAAAGTGAAAAGTGAAAGTACGTAACCTCTTCCTTTACCGTTGGGTGAGGTCACAAGAACAGACCTCTCAGGGTGACTGCCCCCTCGGACCACCCGACACCAGATACCCCAGTGTGTCTCAGCCTGTACTGACTTCACTGAATCCCCTACATTATCCGTAAACTTTTTATAAATAACTCGTAGCTCACTTCACTAAGACCTTCTACTTATAGTTATTCTTTTTAACTGACGTTTTATAAGGAGATTTAAAACACTGTGATTATCGGATCGTTCATTCTTAATGCTAAAAATAATCCGTTGTTCATATGTCAAAATGTAATTTTTAAGTAATCGTTATAGTTTATTTTTAGGAGTTTTAATTTATAGAAGTAAAATATGTATATATACACACATATATATATATATATACACACATATATATATATACATATATATATATACATCTTCCGGCACCGTGGGGTGAGGTCATGAGCGGACCTTTTAGGGTACCTACCTCCTCGGACCATCCGACGTCAGATACCCCAGCGATTCTCAGCCTGTGCTGACTAGTTGAAGTGAAAGTGAAAAGTGAAAGTACGTAACCTCTTCCTTTACCATTGGGTGAGATATGAGAACGGACCTCTTAGGGTCCCTGTCCCCTCGGACCACCCGACGGCAGATACCCCAGTATGTCTCAGTCTGTGCTGACTTAACTGAATCGTCGTCATCGTGGTATATATAGATATATAGATATAGATATAGATATATATATATATATTTTATCTACGACCTACCTATCTATGTATGTATGTACGTATATAGGTATATATTAAAAAAGTTCTACTTGGAAACCAAGTCTCCGTACACCGTTTGAATCCCTTCAAAACTTCAAACCCCCTGAAAAGACATTTTTGTATAACTCTTAAAGTTGTGATCAACACCAAAAACAGAAAATTTAGAAGTATAAGAATTTTTTTTTTTTTTTAAGTTATTAAGGGTCACGTACCGGATCCTCTTTACCACGTTACACACTAACTAGGGAGTATCAAAATTCAAATCCAAAGTGAGACCTATATTTAAAAGAGACAGTTTGTTAGAAACAATTCTCGTACGACTACAGACAGAAAGTTTCTCTACTTTTCTGTTGAATTTAGTTATCCAGGGATCTCGAGATTTATTAAATTAAGGAAGTACACTAATTTGAGAAATAGGAATTTCTAAGATAAGGGAACCAAAATTCTACCTTTTTATAAGTCGTAAACAAAATACACATATATATATAGTGAATATATATATATATATAGGTGTGTATGTATGTGTGTTCGTGTTAATATTTTAGTGGAGAAAAAGTTCGTTGAGGAAAAATTCCTCATTTATAAGTTGGAAGTCTTCTTTATCGTAATCTTTAAATGTTTAAATAAAGTCCTTTCACCTCTTGTGTAAATTATTTTATCCTTCCAAAAAAACCAAAACAAAACAAAAAACGAAATAAGATTGTTTTCCAGGTTAAATTTTTATTGTCTTGAGAATAGTGTTTATTTAATACTTAATCGGAATATAGTTCATTGTCTTGTTAATTTTTTTCTGTACTGTATTATTCCAATTATATAAATTTATCTATCGAAAGGAGACAAAGAGACAAAGGTTACTTAAACTACTTTGTCTTCAGGATCTTACAAAACTCTGAGATAAGAGAGACGTCTATAGAAATCAACAATTTTAAGTACGTTATTCAACTTCGAAATACCGATACAATATCGATACATCCTAGTTGTTATAAGACCAACGTAACATAATTAATAAAATTTTTTATAGTTTCATTATTGTCAATGACTAATTAATGTTAAATGAGTGTTAAGGGAATTTAGATGAACTTTAAGTCACTTAAGAACAAAAATGGTAAGGGATACATGGACAAGTAAAAAGAAAAGGAAAAAAGTTGTCTTCGTTTATAAAGGAATCATGAAAAAGATAAGATCCACAAAATGATTTCTCCATACGCAACAAAATGAATCAGGAGAGTTGAAGTCTTATGTCTATTACCAAACAGGATTACAATATTTGTCTTATACCTCTAATTCTTTGTCTTAATTTTTTTTTAAAAAAAAGTGTCTTTTCCTGTTCTTATGAAAATGGGTACCGTCAGTGGTCTACATGTGAATGAGAGATGTAAGCAAATATAGAAGTTCGTTAAGAAAAGTTTGACACAAATTCTTCGTAAACACTAAGGAACAAATTTTTTCAATGGATAAGAGATTTTGTCGTGACTTTTTGTGACGGAATCCCACTTTCAAAGTCTAACTTTATTTTATGTTGTAGGATTAATGAAAAAATAAATCCAAAAAACTACACCTCGTAAAATTTCAGAAATAACTTAAACAATGTTATAACGAAGACGAAACAAAACTAAAAAACTGAGACTCCGTACACCCTAGAACCGAGGGGTCGGTCCTTAACTCGGACGTACGGGACATAACCTTCCACTTCAGAATTGGGGACTTGGTGGTCCCTTCAGGGGTAGGGTCAATGAAAACTTATAGTGGTCAAACTAAGGTTTAGATTCGAATAATAAAGACATGGAGACTTTCATTTTTATAAAGTAACATATAAACACACTTTATGTAATCAGAAGATCTGTATATGTATATAGGAGTCAGTGTCGATACCGAAGTGTAATATAGTCGGAGAGTTTGACGGACCCAAAAAATAAAAGTTAAAAAAAAGACAAAGATAGAAATGTATTAACTGACCTTTATTAACTGAAAAATACAGTCAAGACTAACAAATTGCGTATCTTATACGGTGACATTAAAGAATAGTTATCAACTGTATTATATACAAAAGACACAACTCCTATGTTATAACTAACAGAATACATCTTTGATGGATATAAACAACAAAGTAAAAGTAAGTTGACTAGAAAGTTGTATTTAAGATTCGATTTACACATCTAAAGATTAAATGACAAAGACTTCTCTAAGTAAAAGTACCATTAATTGTAAAATGTTTCTTTGACAGTGGAAATTTTTAAACATTTTTACAGTTATCCAATTAACCAAAACAAAGAAAAAAAGTCTATAAATTATTTAATTCTCTCACTTAAATAATTCATATTAAAACATCAAATCTTAGTACACGAACACATTGTACCTATATGACTAGTATTTATTAAGACTAAGTAAGTAAACTAAGATATAAAATTCCATTTCGAAAACTAGTCTGAATTAACACTTACATTTAAGACTTTTCATAATTTCACCTTAGAAATTTTGTCGTGACTTTTTGTTACAGAGTTTTTCACTTTTAATATTTCCATTGTATGTAGTAAAATCAAAGAAAACTGATAGAGGTCTATGTTTTTAATCGATGACCATAGAGTGATACATCTTTACTTACACGAGTCACGTGTCTATGTGTAAGGTGGGAATTATTTAATAATTTAGTCCTTACTGTACACGGATTCACAGAATCAGACAAGTCCTTCAGTAGTATAGTTCTATGGTGTCTATCGTCCGAATTTGTCATTCGGACATGAACAGTGTCAAAACCTCTATCCCTTAAGGTTCTAACTCTACGGTCAGTCAATACAGAGGACCACTCCCAAAAGGAGGAATGAACTTCTGTCATTGGAAAACGATACCGGAGTGTACTACTTCTTTCTTCACCACTGTCTCTATCTCTGTCTTCGACTCTCTCAAAATAACATTCCTTGACCGAGTGTGTTAATACCTCTAACTCTTCAGGATCTGACGTTAAATGTTTGATCTCTAGATCGACTTTTATTACATTTGAGGTTAGATTCAGGTTTCCATTTTCTTCTGAGTTCAAGTCAAGTCAGCGATTCAGTACAGACTGAGGGGGGGCGTTACCTGACGTCGTACTGTACAAAAGGACAGGTAGTTGTTGAGGACCGTGAACAAGTTTGAATACAGGTAGTTGAACCACTGCGGTAGGTTGGTAGAGTAGGACAGTAGGGGAAGAGGATGACGGAAGTCTGAAAGGGTCGTAGTTCCAGAAAATGTTACTCAACCAAGAAGGTTAGTCCCCCAGTTTCATAACCTCGAAGTTTCGACTTCGACTAAATCGTAGCAGTAAGGTTACTTATAAGTCCAATTAAAGGAAATCTTAACTGACCAAACTATAGGAATGTCAGACTCCCTGAGAATTCTCAGAAGAGAGTGATATAAAGTTTCCGTAGTTAAGAAGTCGTGAGTCGGAAGAAATACCAAGTTGAGAGTGTAAGTATGTACTGATGACCTTTTTGGTATCGAAGCTTATCTGTCTGAAACAACCGTCTCATTACAGAGACGAAAGATTATGCGACAGACCTAAACAGTATCTAAAAGAAAATTCCCTGTTCGTAGAAAATTAAAGTACCGACGTCAGTAGTGGTAGACGTCACTAAAACCTCGTGTTCTTTTATTTCAGACAGTGACAAAGATAATAAAGGAGTAGATAAACTGTACTTCCTTACCCTTGCCTGTGGTATAAACAAAAAACTTACAACTCAAAGTTCGGTCAAAAAAGCTAAAGGAGAAAGTGAAAGTAGTTCTCCGAGAAGTCAAGGAGAAGCAACACACAGTATTCCCACCCAAGTAGACGGATAGACTCCAATAACTATAAGAGGACCGTTAGAACTAAGGTCGAACACGAAGTAGGTCGGACCGAAAAGTGTACTACACGAGACGTTTATACAATTTATTTGTCGCACTTTTATATGTCCGAACTGAATGCGGAAAGGATTAAACCTTGGTCAGGTAAACGTCCAGACCAAGATTGACAACGAAAAATGGACGTATGTCTAAAGAGTTCTCCGTCCATTCCATCAGACTATAAGGGTAGAGAAATTCTTAAAAGGTTTCAAACGAAACCAGGTGTGTCAGTTTCTGAAACCACATCATTTATTTCGTCTTCACCTACAAAAAGACCTTGAGAGAACGAAAAAATACTAGATTACATATAACCGTTAAACTAGAGACCAAGGAGACGGAAAAGATTTAGGTCGAACTTGTAGACCTTTAAGAGCCAAGTGTATGACAACTTCAGATGGAACCTCTTAAAACTCGTAATGAAATGATCGTAACTCTACTCACGTCAACACTCCATCAAACTTGTAAGAAACAGAAACGGAAAGAAACCCTAACCTTACTTTTAACTGGAGAAGGTCAGGACACCGGTGACGACTCAAAAGGTGTAAACGACCGTATAACTCACGTCGTGAAACTGTATTAGTAGAAAATCCTAAACTATCCATTCAACTTTATCGAGTTGAACTTAAGGTAGTGGAGGTGATCGAAACAAGTATCACTACGAAGGATTCCGGGTGAACTGAAGTTTAAGGTTCTACAGACTGATCCACTAGACCTCTATAAAAAACATCTCAAGAAGACACATAAGAAAAAAAATTACAAAGAAAATAAGTAAATAAATGCTTATTTTTTATTAACAGAATTCTTTTCAATCACTATCCGACGAAACGTTGGATTAAGAAAAAAAAAAAATTAAAACATTAACTACCTATTAACGAAATGTCTTAAAACACCAAAAAGACAATATGTAGTTGTTCTTAGTTGGTATCCATGTGGGTACAGGGTAGGGAGGGTGTGGAGGGAAGATAGAGGGAAGGGTGGAGTGGGAAGTCGGACAGGGTCTCGGGCACAAACTCAAGGGACTCAGTATGTTGTTTAAGTGTAACCGATAGACAAAATGTGTTCCATGACATTTAAAGATACAGTGAGAGGTATTTAGAGTGGAAGAAGAAGGAGAGAAGGGTGGAAGATGTATCCAGACAAGAGATACAGACAAAGAGGTAACGACTGTACTTTTATTTAATTAGTTACGGTAGAGAAGTCTAAGGTATATAGACAAAGTCATATGTTATAAATATAAAGAGAAAGACTGAATGAAGTGAGACATATTACCGGAGATCCAAGTAGTTGGAGTAATCTTGTCTAAGTTTACACAAGAAAAAATACCGACTTATCATAAGGTAACATATATACATGTGGTCGAAGAAACAGGAAAGTAGACAACTACCTGTAGATCCAACGAAGGTACAAGATCGGTAATATTTGTCACAACTTCACTTGTAACCCCATGTGCACAGAAAAAGTCACAACTAAAGGAGTCCCATATACGAATCCTCACCCTAACGAACCAGTATACCACCAAAATAAAGATCGAAAAATTCTTCAGAGATATGGTAGAAGGTATCACCAACTTAGTCAAATGTAAGGGTGGTCGTTACGTTTTCACAAGGGAAAAGAGGTGTGGGAGAGGTCGTAAATAACAAATATCTGAAAAACTAAAACCGGTAAGACTGACCACACTCCATTATAGAGTAACATCAAAACTAAATGTAAAGAGACTATTACTCACTACAACACGTAGAAAAGTACACTAACAATCGATAGACATACAGAAGAAACCTCTTGACAGAGAAGTCCAGGGAAAGGGTGAAGAACTGACCCAACAAACGGAAAGACCATACCTCAACATATTCAACGAACATATAAAAAATTTAATTAATAACTAGTCAACGAAGGGAACGATAATAAAAGAGGGCAATTCTCACAACAGAAAAGTAGAACCAACATCAAAGGAAACGACACGTTTTGAAAATTCGAATTAATCCAAATAAAAACAAAACAAAACAAAACAAAACAAACAAACAAAAGTAAAGGTAATGAGGTCCTCCACCCAGTGTCTTCTAGAACGAAACTAAAGACAATAACTCACAAGACGGATACAAGAGGAGATTCTCAAATTATCAAAGGTCAGAATGTAAAGAACGGACCTCTTAGGGTCCCTACCCCCTCGGACCACCCGACAGTAGAGACACCAGCGTCTCAGCCTGTGCTCACTGCACTGAATCGTCGTCGTCGTCGTCAGAATGTAAATCCATAAATTGGGTAAAACTCAAATAGAAACACATACCGTAATCCATCACTAGATTAAAGTAAGAAGACATAGATCGACGGGTCAAAAGGGTCTTGGTGAATAACTTCCCCGACAGAAACGGGGTAACAAATAAGAACGGAGGAAACAGTTTTTATTCCATGAGTATCCACTACCCAAATAGAAACCCAAGAAATAAAACAAAGTAACCAGATATAAAGACGAAAACATGATTACGATATGACAGAATTACTGACATCGAAACATCATATCAGACTTCAGTCCTTCCGACTAAGAAGGTCGAGGTAAGAAGAGAGAGTTCTAACAAAACCAATAAACCACATAAAACACAAAGGTATACTTAACACTTAAAAAAAAAAAAAACCAAGATTAAGACACTTTTTTCGGTATCCATTAAACTATCCCTATCATAACTTAGACATTTAACGGAAACCATTATATCAGTACAAGTGTTATAACTAAGAAGGATGGGTCCTTGTACCTTATAGAGAGGTAGTCAAAAACAGTAGAAACTAAAGAAAGTAGTTACAGAATAAGTCAAATCAAGTCAAGTCAGCGAGTCAGCACAGGCTGAGAAACACTGGGGTACTTAACGTCATGCGGTCCGGAGGGACAAGTAGTGGTTGAGGGCCTCCAGTGAGTTTGAGTGTAGGTAGTTCAGACACTACGTAGGTCGGTAGAGTAGGAGACAGTAGGGGAAGAGGAGGACGGGGGTTAGGGAGGGTCGCAGTCTCAGAAAAGGTTACTCGGTTGAGAAGCGTACTCCACCGGTTTCATGACCTCAAAGTCGAAATCGTAGTAAGGAAGGTTTCTTTAGGGTCCCGACTAGAGGAAGTCTTACCTGACCAACCTAGAGGAACAGAATATCAAAAGGTATATGTCCAGAAAACAAAGGAATCCATCCAAATAAGGATCTATAAAATATGAAAAACAACGTTACCACTTACCATAACTAAGGAATTAAAGAGAAAGACTAAAAAGTAACAATCAAATATCCTCATGTTCCCTAAAGAACGTTAACTGGACATAGGGTACTGAAACGACTTAAGCGACTTACCGAGATCATTAAAAGACTATCAAAGAAAACGTAAAAGATACATATCATAGTACAGTAGACCTTTGTCACTCGTAAAATGAAGAAGAACATGCTAGACCTAATGAAAAAACAGAAAAAGAAGAGATTAACAGTATCGATACTGAAAGTTTTGATACAACTTATTATTACTACTCTCACCTGTAGGAACAGAACAAGGAGTACAATCTCCCTTTCGAAAATCAAAAAGTGGTAACTCTTATTACAAACGACACCCGAAAAGTATATACCGGAAATGATACAATTCCATCGAAGGATGATATGGGTAAAAACTTCGTAAAAATAGTATTTACCTACGGCCTAAAAAAGTTTCCGAAAATGACGTAGATAACTCTACTAGTGTACCAAAAATATAAAGTTAAATAACTATACTATAAAGTACGACTAACTAAACGTATTTAACTTCTTAGGAACGTATGGACCTTATTTGGGTTGAACTAGTACCACATACTCGAAAAATTACACAACAACCTAAGACAAACGATTTTAAAACAACTTCTATAGACTTAGATACAAGTAGTCACTATAACCGGACGTTAAAAGAAAAAAGCACAACAGAAAAGGACCAAAACCATAGTCCCACTAACACCGGAGTATCTTACTCAAACCTTCACAAGGAACCAGACATTTAAAAACCTTTTCAAAGTCTTTTTATCCGTAATCGAGAAGGGATTTACAAACTATCTTAAGGGGACACTTCGGTGGACCGGGACCCGAAAACAAAGAACCCTCTAAAAACTAGTGTCGAAGTTAAAGTCACGAACATTAACCCAACAAGTATTAAAGATAAAGAAGGACCAAGTTAGAACCCTCCGATTAGAAAAGATTCATAGACAGGTAAAGGAGATACTACAGGTAAAATAATAGTAGTCAGTCAGTCAGTCAAGTCAGCGAGTCAGCACAGGCTGAGAAACACTGGGGTACTTAGCGTCGTACGGTCCGGAGGGACAGGTAGTGGTTGAGGGTCTCAAGTGAGTCTGAGTGTAGGCAGCTCAGGCACTACGGTAGGTCGGTAGAGTAGGAGACAGCAGGGGAAGAGGAGGACGGGGGTTAGGGAGGGTCGTAGTCTCAGAAAAAGTTACTCAGTTGAGAAGCGTACTCCACCAGTTTCATGACCTCAAAGTCGAAATCGTAGTAAGGAAGGTTTCTGTAGGGTCCCGACTAGAGGAAGTCTTACCTGACCAACCTAGAGGAACGTCAGATTCCCTGAGAGTTCTCAGAAGAGGTTGTGGTGTCAAGTTTTCTTAGTTAAGAAGCCGTGAGTCGGAAGAAGTGTCAGGTTGAGAGTGTAGGTATGTACTGGTGTCCTTTTTGGTATCGGAACTGATCTGTCTAGAATCTACCGTTTCTGTGTCAACGAATATTATAAGAGAATGATAGGAAACACATAACAGATACATAGGAAAGACACAATAGACAACATTGGAGAGAAAAATTTAAAGATTAAAATAACTAAGCTAAAAAGAGTGAAAAAAAGGAACTACTGAGACCGATCACCAAACAGTTAAAACAAATAGAAGAGTTTCTTGGTCTAAAATCAAACAATTAGAAACGAGAACAAAGGAAGTAAATAAAAAGTAAATAAAGAAGAGACTAAAAATACTAGAGGAAGGAAGACAACTGACACTCCCAAAAAACAAGAAAAGAGTCGACAAAATCTACATCTCAATCCAACAGATAAGTTACGAAAAGAAAGAAGAAATCCATACTAACATAGTGATATTTGGAGGGAGAATATTAACGAAATTCACTCAGGGTGTCCAAAATCCAGTAACACAAAAGTAACAGTAAACAAAGATTTTTACAAATCTATAGGAAAGAATAAAGTAGTCATTGGCAAAACAATAAATCATTACATAAAAAATTATAGGTATTCAAACACAAAAAACGACAAACAAAAAAAAAAAAAAGCAAAAAAAAAAGGGGGGACATCACCTCTAGATCAAAGTATCGTAACACCAGTCTCTTCTATGAACTATTTTAAAGTTAAAGGAATTTAAATGACTCCAAACTAAACACCGGGTTCACCAGATAGGACCTCTTACAAGGTACACGTGAACTCTTCTTTCACATAAGAAGACGTAAACCTACCCTTCAGTACTTCTATAGTTAATCCAGGTAAACCAGATTACAAAATAAATTCTAAACACAAAGGAATAACTAAGAGTCAAAACTGTTAGACAGGTAAACACTTTCACCCCACAATTCAGGGGATGATCATAACACAACGACAATTAAAGAGGAGAATACGGACAATCACAAAAGGAATACATAACTTCACGAGGGTACAACCCACGTATCTGCAAATGTTAACAATACGGAAGGAGAACCTAACTAGGAAAGTAGTAGTACATCACAGGGAGAAACAGAAAACGGCCCTCGGTCGTGTTCCTCAGGGCGGGCACCGTTTCCAGTGCTCCAATTCCCCGGGGTGTCCGTTTCCGCTCAGACCGGAATTCCCTCGGAGCGACCTAGACGAGCACGTAGACGGGGGTTTTAGTCTCAGAAGGACGGAATCACGTAATACGGAAAGTGGATATGAAGACTGTAATACCCCCCCCCCACCGATAAGGGGTGGTGGAGACAGACATTTCCTCAATTGGATCCTGAGGTCAATTATTTAGAGGACCCACACTGTTCCCACAAAGTCAGGTTTTTGGAGAGACGACCGTCTGATCGAACACACTGTCCTAATAGGTGTGAGAACGATGATCATGTACTAACAAATGTTGGAGAGTCGGTATTTGTCGTGTCTCTCAAACCTCATAAAACTTTCAGAATTAATCGTATCCCAAAAAGAAGAAAAAAAAAAAAAACCAATATTTAAATTAAATTAAATTAAATTAATAAATAAAATGAAATGTTATGACATAACCAAAACGGTCGTTTTTTCTGCGTCTACATGTCTTGTCTGAAAATCTGAGACACCCTCTCCCTCTCCCACCCTACTAAACCCTCTTACCGTAACTTTGTACATATTATAGTATATTCTTTTCTTAACGGTCAGATCCAAGTTATCTCCTATGTCGTATCCCAAAAAGATTGTTATTTTTAGTACAACCAATTCCCAAAGTAACGACTCAATTACTAACGGTGGTCCGGAGGTATAGGAATCCGTGGACCTTCATACAATTAGTTACATTAACCTTACATCTTTTTCTTTATATCATCAAAACTACAGTCGTTATGATCTGAAAACTCAATTACTTAAAAGAGAAACAATATCTAGTGACATGAGGAGAAAGAAACAATATTTAGTAACACAGGAACGATACATTCTTACATTGAAATAGTGATAGAATTCTGATTCATCTAGAATTCCCCTTTGTTCAAAAGACTAACTCATTGGAAATAGTTATCTTTCATTCCACCCCGGTATTTTACAACTAACCAGAGGTCTGGTCTTCTATAACATTTGTTTATATTCTGGGAACATTCTTGTTTCTATATGGTTCTTGTGACAGAAATCTATTCCCAGCCTCGTCGACTGAGACGTACTGAGACAAAGAATGTAAATAGAGATACATATTGATTTTCATATTTTCACCTGGACGTTTTATTTCTTTGCCTGGTCAAGGACCTTTCTGACCAAAGGGGACACACCAGAAAAGAACAAGAGAAGACAAGACCGACTTAAGGGTAGACCTCGTACCTCCGATCGGTTCGGACGATTAAAACGGTACCGAAGATTCTGGGTGTGTTCTCCCTCGGGTTCCGTCCCGTGGAAGGCGATAAGTTCGCCCGTGGTCACCGGATACATCCAACACGTTTGAGGAACAGAGCCTCAAAATAACCAAGAGGTGCATTTGGTTCAATAAGTCGGAGAAAAGAGGTGATTATAAAGGATGATGTAATGGGAAAAGATTAGAGAGAAGTATAGATATTAATTTATCAAGAAGAGTCCTACGACTGAGGTAGGGACGAAGCTTAAGGGACCTAGGTGGTCCCGACCTGGGACCATCAGAGAATACTATAAGAAATAAAATTTCAGATAAAACACACTTTATTCCTAACGGTGAGGTCGAAAGAAAACCAAAGGTAAGAGTACCTTACAGAAAAGGGTGGGAAAATGAAAGTCAGACATACACAGAGATCTAGACTTCACCTAGAGGACATCCGTCGTGTATATATCCAGAACAAAAACATAGGTAAGTCAGTCATTGAAAACCAACTACGTAAATTAGGTGAATGTAAATTCCACTAATAACTATGTATACAAGGACAACCATAAAAGGACTAATAAAACCCAAACGAAAACATCCAACAAGGAAGGAGAACACAAATGAGTGATACATTCGGGGAAATCACAAACAACGTTCCGAACAGAACACCACCACTTAAGAGAATTGAAGACGAACAGGTATTTCGGAGACTAAAGAAACAGTTAAAACTTATAGAAACGGTCCATATCATTTGTACCGACATCTAAAAAGAGAAAACCGTGAAATTTATATAAAACGGTAAGGGAAGACCGGACATCTAAAAGACGACTTTTTAGACGGTAATTAACATACCCAATTGGGAACATACAATGAACAATGAAAAGGGGAGACTAAAATTATAAGAAAGAGACACGCATTAGAGACAATCGTACTAATTATATCCAGAACTACACAAAGAGGAACACAAATTGGACATTCCCTGAGAGACACGAAGAACCTGAACTAACTAATAAATAAAAGGGCATAACCCCTTCAAAAGTTGATATTAAAGAAGTTTTTGAAAGAGTCACGGAAAGAACAAAATAAGAAGGAGACCCTGGGGATATCGAGTTTACAGGTACACAAATTATGACAGGTGTTCCAGAGACTCCGAAAGGAGTTAAGAAAAGTAAGGAAAGGGAAATAAGACGAGAGTAGTCAATAAAGGTGGTAAGATAGGAGGTCGAGTGAATAGGTAAGGAGACGGAGTCAATAAGACGATAACTAAGGAAGATCTTATAAAAATTACAGTCACTAACTCAATAAGAAGAGACAAACGAAGAGGAAATAAATAAGATAAAGGGACCACTAACATAATTGACACACTTTACGAAGAACGTAAAAGGGATAAGATAAAAACTCAGAAACCTCGTAGAAATAATAGGAATAAGACTTAAGAGAGAGTCTTTCTAATGAATAAAGGAGAAACAAATAAACCAGAACACTCAAAGGTGGAAAGAGAAAGTAAATACGACGTAAAGAGACATAAAAGTAGAAAAAGAAAGATCGAGCGAGGTGAACTCCAGAGGAAAAGGGTCCGAAATCCCAACATTATAAAGAAGGAAAACTAAAAACGGGAACCTCCCTTTACAAACAACACACCAAACACAACTAAAGAACAACCCCCACTGAACAGAAAGAGAAGATCACCCTCCTCTAGTTCATCCATTAATGTCTTTATGACCCTGTATATATGTGTGAAGGTGTGTATGTCATTATTGGTTACATAAGATTTTTTTTTCTCATGTCCTCTAACTGAACCACTCGTTCCCTTTGGTCTCCACTATAGTTGGTTAACTTTCGTCTCATTCAATTACGAGTCAGACCTTTAGACTCGTACTCGACTCCCGGTTGACCCCTTATATCGTATCTCTCGAATTGTTAAATTGAATGAACCACTTTGTTCTTTGTCACTCCCTTTTTCCCCTCTTAAATTTTTTTTCTCTCCCTCTTTTCTTTCTGTCCTTCCCTAATCTTTTCCTTCCCTACCTCTTCTCCTAAATTTTTTAATTTTTTCTCTCTCTCTTCTCTTTGTTTATCTTTTTCTACTTATCAATATACACCTTGTCTAAATACATATAAGTCCTTATCGATGTCGGTCATTTCTTGTCATCCTTTTCGTCAACTTATAATTTTTTTTTTTTTTTTTTTCCTCTTTCTCTTTTTTTGAATTTTACTTAATAAAAGAAAGAAAAAAAGAAACCGTTCTTTGTGTTTCTTCTGTTAAGGTCTCGTGATGTTTTCTGATTATACCTCCACCTTTATACATCCCCTTTATTTGACACACTAATTATTCTTTTTTTCTTTTTTTAGAATAAATAAAAATTTATTCCTTTTGTTTCCCCTTTTGAGGTGTGCTGGTGTTTTTCCATTACACTACCACCTTTATACAACCCTTATTCGTCACACTAAATATTCTTCTTTCTTAGAATTTTACTAAAAATTTTTTTAAAAATATTGTTCTTTTTGTTTGTCCTTTTGAAGTGTTGTGGCGATTTCAGATCACACTTCCACCTCTATAAAACCCACTTATTTGTCACACTAAATATTCTCTTTTTTTATCTTTTTATTAAAAATTTTCTAAGAGTTCCAGTATCAAGAACGAACACCTCAGACGGGGACACCTACTCCAACTCAACAACAGAATAGTACAAAAGGACTAAGCGCCTCGAAAACGAACACAAGACCGGCTACCTCGACCTAGAGGAGAGAGAATTCCCGTCACGTCACAGGTCATGATCCAAATCCTCACAGACACCCAAGTCATACGGAAACCCGTGAACAAAGATTCGAAAGCTCCACAATCCGTGTAGATAAAGGTGTCGACGAAGTTTCACCGGGACAGTCGACGTCACCGGGAGTATTGACGTCACGGTGATCGGGGGATGAACAGGGACCCTAGTAGTGGTCACGAAGACAAGGGGACAGGGCGGGACACGACGACCGGCTTTGAACGATCCATCCATGAACACACCTAGGAAGACGTAGTGTCACTGAACACCCGAAGGGAGTAGAGAGATTCGAGTGGAAGACACAACACCACAAACACACGTGAACTGAGTCAAGGACTCCAGGTGGGAGACACAACACCCGAACACACGTGAAGAGAGTCGAAGGGCCGGTACGTGAGACACAACGTCCCAACCATACGTGAACAAAGTCAAAGGCCCGACCGGGGACGTAGAGTCCCGATCACACTTAAACAAAGTCGAGTGGCACGGGTGAGAGACGTAACACCCCAAATATTCTTAAACAACATGGAGTGACGGATGTGAGAAACAACACCTCCAATAAGAAGAAAGTCGACACGACCTTCCCAACACACGTGACGGGTTTAAACATACGGAGGGGAGTTAGTCGTGGGGTCAGGACGGGAAACACGACCGACACAAACAGACCGACCAGTGTGAGCCGACGGACCCGGGCGGGAGACTCGACGTACAGTAGATACAAAGAGGACACATAAGAACAGTGGAGAATAATTATAGAAGACGAAGACAATCCAGGTATGGTAAAGACAGGAAACAACACGGGTAGAAACGTACTTTACAAGACAACCATAAAGGTTAACAGGACTTCTCTAGAGATTACAAAGGGTAAGATAATAAAAGGAGAGAAAGAAACGTAACTAGTGACTTCTAACGATAGGTCGTTAGAACAGGAATAGGACAGAAAAAAAAAAAAAAAATGAAGTTATCGATACATAAAAGGTCATCAGTACGTACAACCATATGTTCTCAAACTGTTAATTCCTACTCACGACTTCTTAACTATGAAAGTTTAAAGTCATGACTTCTTCTGAGAACTCTCAGGAAACCTGAAGTTCCTCTAGTTAGGTCAGTTAGGTTTTCCTTTAGTTAGGACTTATAAATAAACTTCCTGACTACGATTTCGACTTCGAGGTCATGAAACTGGTGGACTACACTTCTTCACTGAGTGACCTTTTTGGGACAACGTCCCTTTCTAACTTCTGTCTTCCTCTTTCCTTGTTATCTCTACTTTACCAACCTACTGTGGTGGCTAAGTTACCTATACTTAAACTCGTCTGAGACCCTCTGTCACCTCCTATCTACACACGATGACAAGTACCCCACTTTCTCAGGTTGTACTGAATCACTGACTTGTTGTTATAGGGTAGAGAATTCAGTTAGTCTCTCCGTTTAAACAGGAATAGTACAGAAAAAACTGAGTCCCGAAGTTATCTAACCTACTCCAGGTAGGTGTGACTTCTCCTGTTATATAAATGAATCAGATGTCTGAGTTTATAATTAGAGTAGGTCTTTGTGAGTATCTGACCTATTACACGTTACTTTATGGACCTTAAAGGTCAGTTTGACTGTATATTTTAATTGGTAGTGTTGGACCCGGATTTATTTCGAAGTATAGTCCATTTTTCATGGTTTATAGTATTTCATCAATATTTTGAAACTATCTAGTTTCAGTTCTCTTTATTACACAATGTAAATCTTTAACCCTCGTATCGTTTCCGGTAATAAGAACCTTCCAACGGCACCAGTCTGGGACACTATCCATCTCCACCCAGATTCATAAAAGAAAGAGGAGACAAGGTACAGATCGTGTAGAGGTGTTGACAATTGAGATGAACCGTTGTCTTCGAGAATCGGATAGTGGTCCGTGAGTCCACTCTGGGTGTTTCAGTCGTCTACTTTACTGACAAAAGTAGGTAGAGAGGTACTCGAGGGTGAAGTGACTGGTCTAACCGAAGAACCCATAAGGACATTTGATTGAACAAGTGAGTGCACGAGTCCATCTTTTCGTCCACAGGCAGGCGGGTGACAGGAAGGAAAGTCTGAAATTGAAAGGGTCTTAGAAGACTCATAGACAACAGATTAAAGATATTATACAGAGAGTAACGGTTATCAGTACCACACGTAAGACCTGTGATTTCTATTTCGTTATGATAAGTATCTCGTGTGTGACAGAACATTGAGTATACAAGTGACATATAATTGTAATGAGATGCCCTGTCCGTAATAGTAATACCAATGTACCTAATTTTTTTTGACTCTGTTTTTTTCCAATGGTAAAGAGGGGTTCGTGTCTAGTGTCCAGTATCTCGACCTTAGTCTTGAGACGAGAGAGAGAAAAAAAAAAAAAAAAACTCAAAAATAAAAAAGAATAGACGACATTGTTAAAAGACACACTTTTACACCTCACCGTTTTCCGTTGAATTGGATTTTCGGTCTATAAAATTGTCACACTCCACCTACGGAGGGACTGTTTTTGATGTAGACTATGTCACGTTTTCAACCGTCAAGACAATCTCTTTATCTTGATAGAGTTATACGTACTTCGTGTGGTAGAGTCACTTTGTCGTTAAAGATGGGATATCAATAAAACGACTTCCATGGGTCTCGTACCTCATGTTTGATATAAAGGGTTTTACGAACGAAGAAGATTGTAAAACCACCCGTCGTCCAAGAATCACCACACGACACAAGACGAAACACGACATACGACTGTCTAGATTAGGAGTGGTCTCGACAGGAAGGGTAGTCTCTATAAATCTTTCACAAAAATGATACTCCTATGAACTCAGTTCAATGACTGGAAACAAGACTACGTCTTAGTTTTGACAAAGGTATGATAACAGAGGAACTGAGTAGAGTTAATATTGGTTTGTTTTATTTAGAAATTCTGTCTTGACGTGAATCCTAACGACTAAATGATATCAAACTTTGATTGTCTTCAGAAAAAGAAAGAAGGATCACGTAAAGTCTACACTATTATTGTTTTATTTAGAGGATCTTCGTTTGTTTAGAGAAACCCTCGGTCTCTTTCGAGAATTTTCTCAGTAAAACTCCATGGGTTAAAGGAGAAAGTGTAAACCTACAAGTCTACAAAACCTCTCGTTCCGTGAATTTTCTGATCTACAGTCTGTGGAACAGAGGAAAAAACCCTGTGAAAAACTTTTTGTTTGGTAAATTTACATGACGGATTATCGAGTAAAATAAAAATAGATAGAGAAAGTAAAGAAGGTTCCACAGTTTACACAAGATTACCTGAGTCTGATTGTAAATATATATTACTTTCGTTTACTAAAACTTTTTCTCGTATTATCACAAATATGGTATGTTGAAGTCTCCCTTTGTCTGTTTACAAAAAGAAAGGTGTGACGAGAGTAAAAAAGACTTAAACATGAAATGGTTAGTAGCGTAGGTGAGACACTACAATAACGACAGGACGTCTTTTGAATTCGAATAATAGGACCTTTGGTTTGAGGAGTAAGGGGTGTGAAGAGGACTCCGAGAAAAGTTTCGAAGGAGAAGGAAGGATTGTTTCCCGTCACTCAAGGGGACCAGAGAAACAATGAAGGACATATAAGGGTCCTTCGTCGCTTCTGTGAGACAGGACTTGACGGGTGTCCGTGTCTGGTTTTAGAGTTTCGTCTTAGATGACAGGAGGGATCGGTTTCCTAGTCTTTTTCCCACCGAATGATTGTCTTTTGATGACCGTTATGACTGGGGTTAGGTCACTTTGTCTTTTTGACGTAGGGAGGAGGTGGGGTGGGGGGTGAAGACACTGAAGTGACCCCTTGTAACCGTCGACTAAAAGTTTAAGACACGGGGGACGGGTTGGGACCTTCGTCCTCCACCTATCACAGTTAATCGTCCCTCGACCAAAAGGTAGAAAGTCTGTGGTCTACGTCTACCGTCCGTCGTGTGACTAAAGTGGGATTCTATCAAAATCATCCGAGTGTTCGACTCGAAAGGGGTGATCTGAGTCACTTCGTCCCTTTTCTCCCCGATCAGTGGTGAGACGAGGTGGGTGTGTACATGTGAGTAGTGGTCTAACTCCTTGGTTCGTCTTGTCTCAGTTCCCGTCCCGACCAACCATCAGAGTTGGAAAAGGAAGGGATGGGGAATACGGGTGGTCTGGAACGACTTTTAAATCTGTCTTTCTTCACCATGTTGTAAAGTCCATACTTTCTTTACTTTCTAGGTGGTGTTTAAGTTATAGGTCACTTTACGTAGTCCTTACTTCACGTTTAAGTCTACTTTTCTTTGTCTTAAACAACGATCGTTTTGATAAGAAGTACTATTCGATTTCATGAAGACGTTTATCCGAACATTGAAGTCTTTTTGTTTCTTGTTTAACCCCATTCTTGACTTTCTTATTTAACCGGCAGTAGAATACACACGGTATAGTATAAAATACAGGTTCCGATTTTACTATAATGGTAAACTATAATACTAGTTGTATACGTCTCCTTTACGAATCTTTTAATATAACTTTTTCCTCCCTCTCATTTCTACCAAAGTACCTTCATTTACATCTAGATTAGTACACTGAGAGGATATAATACGAAAGACACCAACTTTAACGTGAATACTATTTTTACTTTAAGAAGTATTTGGACTCCCCTGAGTATGTGAGACCACTGTAATGTGTAAACAGGAGTGAAATTTGGTGAGAGTAAGAGGGAAACCCGAGGAGGGTGAGACTGAAAGAGAATGAAAGGGTAGATCCTGAAATTGAGTACCCAAGATTAAAGACTCTATAAAAAGTAGATCAAACGATGATAAATCGGAAATTCTACGTTCAATTTTCAGTGGAGGTGTCTCCTGAAGAGACTGAGGTTAAGTTGGATTTAATCTATGAACAAATATAGGAAGGTAGTGTAGTAAGGTTAAGGAAGTATCGTACGTTATTACCAACAGTAACACTCTAGTCTTTTCATAAATACAGAGAGGAGTGAGTTAAGAAATGAGGTATCCTCGTCTTTGGTACGAAAAAGAAAAAAAAGAAGTTGATAATAACAGTAGTGACTTCACGTCAACTAAATGTTACAACACAATCAAGGTCCCCATAACGTTTAGTATCCATATATTTATGAGAAAGGGTCTATTAAAAGGAAATGTATAATAATGTTCTATGACTTACATTATGGGATACGTTACGTCATCCAGGTCTAACAAACAGATGAAAATATATATCATCACACGTAGACAATTAGGGTTTGAGGATTGAATAGGGAGGTGTAGAAAGGGTTGGGGGGTTGGGGACGGAAAGGGGAAACTATTGTTACAAACAAAATAACACACAGACACTCAGACAAATACAAAACGTTTATTCAAGAAAATATAGAGGGAAAGAACGTATATCCAGTAAAGTATACTATAAACAAAGAGATCCGATATGTGAAAAGTGGTGACAGGAGAGTGACGGTCGTGTCCTGTCTCAGACCGGAATTCCTCCTTAAGTCATTTCTAAACAAGTTGACTACTTACTTCATTTCCACTGACAAAAGTACCTAAACAAAATTTATGTAAATTGTAATATCCGTGTTATAGACTACAAATCCGTAAAATATTTCCGGTTACTTTACAAAATTTGGACTTACTTCGCAATAATTAAATTTTATACATTATTTTATGTATAACATTATAAAAATTTTTACTGATCGAACTGGATGAGATTTTGTGGTTCTAGTACTTACAGTTTCCAAACTGTAAGACTCCATGATAAAGTCTTATTTCATTTGTAATCAAAGTACTACTGATTAGCTTTACTGAATAAGACTTGACTTGGTACCTAGTCTGTAAACTTTTTCCATAATTTTCTGTTCGTTGTTGTAAACTTATATTCGATTCTTAAACAGTTATAAACTATAGAATTATCATAATACAGTTTAATTAGAGTTTAATAAATTTTCTTTGTTATTTTATTTAATAAAGACATACTTACCCATTTTTTTTTTACATACTCATTTTCTCACTCGTTCACTATTCCGATGTCTTTTGGTTATAGCCTATGTACCTTTAATATATAAATATATGTCAGGAACTTTTTAAAAGAACTTCAATATAAAAGTGATCATTTTTCTACTTAATTATGATCTTTGAGATTCTATTAGTCTTTCATTTATTATATAATTTTATTCGTAAACTCAACTGTGATACTATTCACTTGGGTAATTATCTTATACTTAGTTCAATCCGAAGTAATGTACAAGTATCTATACGTCAAAAATTAGAAAAAAATTGGGTACCGTAATCTATATTTTTGTTACGTTCTTCTGTAAAAAAAAATTAAAAATCAAAAAATAAAAAATTTAAAATTTTAGAAATTAAGAATGTACGCAAGGGTTTGTACTTGGGGGGAGGGTGGAGGGAGGGGTGTTGTAGAGAGACCCAGTAGGGGTACGTGGTCGGGGTTCGTTCGACGTAGGACGCAGTCTGTATCTGACCGCTAAGTTAAGAATGTACTATCATATGTACAATCTTACAGTAAGAGGGTTTAGTAGGGTGGGAGAGGGAGAGGGAGACTCAGGTTTTCAGGCAATATGTGTAGACACAGAGAAAGGGACAGAACGTATGTCCCAGCAGTAACGGTAGAAGGATTTAAGGTATATATACACAATCATATGACATAACCACAAAAAGAAAGACCGAATGAAGTGAGACATATTAGCCGAGGTCAAAGTAGGTAGAGTAGTCTTGACTAAGTTTACTTAAGAAAAATTGCCGACTCATTATGAGGTAACACATATACATGGTGTCGAAAGAATAGGTAAGTAGACGACTACCTGTAGATCNTTTTTTTTTTTTTTCTCAAATTGTAGAAATATTAAACGTTACGGTTTTCCCCGTCTATCTTGTTTGTGTTGCTTCTTTATAACCTACCTTATAGTCGATTTAAAAAAAGGTGTGAATTACTGTCTAAGGGTATCTAAATTCTTCGAACGTTTTATAGTTTGTCCTATTATAGTTTGTGTATGTGTGTATCAGTACCGTATAACTTTGATGAAATTTCCTTTCTTTTCCCGAAGTGATGTCGGTATATGTTTGAAAAAAAACCATTTCCCCCGTTTTGCTCACTACTTTTGTCTGAAGAATAGTCTTTAATACGTTCGGTCTTGTCTTACCTTACTACACTTTGATCATAAGATAGTAGTCACACTTACATAAAGTTTTGACTTCTCTTTTATTTTTGAGAAATTCATTAGTTTGTAATTCTCTTAAGACACCGTTGTCTAGACATCGAGTTATTTACAATCTCTTTTTGAAGGTCGATTTCCTTATGCAATAATCGATTTTTGTACCTATAGAAGAACGATGTTTGTGTTTTTTATTTCACGACTTTTATTTTAGTTCCCTTTACAGTTTTAGTGAAAAGATAATAGAAATTACTTTGATTTACAATTGATAGCTTTTTCCTCCATCAGTCTGTGTTGACTCGGTCGACAGTGAATTGTCGTTATATAACATAAAAATTGTATATATTTTTAATTTATATATTGTTTCTTTACTTCCTCCCTTTACCCTCACTTAGAGACACTAGAGGAATCGGTTTTCTTTTCGTATTCTTGATTCTTAACTCAAACTATTCCAACATGCATTTTTATTTGTACATTTTAATTAAAGTATAGATACACGATCGTTACTTTTAAACCTGTAATTTGAAAATTTTTCATTGTAAATGTTATTATAGATTTTTTCTAAACATTCATATTTCCAAACTATAACTAAGACAATGGAATTTTAGTGGGTTTCCGTACATCTTAGTACGAACAGAATGGATCCTTATGTCTATATTTATATCTAGTTGTACATGCACATATATATATATATATATATATATACATCGATATAGATATGTACACAGTATATATTCGGTTTCATATAAATGAAAATTGTATTCCTCCCTACAGAAGAAAAGAATTCAAAACGAATTCCCATATATTTTAATTTGAAGTTAGAGACTTTTATTTATTATCGTATAATCCATTACTCCTTAAATTTACATAGTTCACAAAGTCTTTTCGGAATTATTAGACTTCAAAGTGTAAAAGTAAATATATTATACACTCAAGACTTTGAAAACTTCAAGTGAATAAAGTGTAGGACTTGAGATTTTCGTCGTACACGTAGTAAGACTCAATAGTTTTCATATTAGAACTTTATCATAAACTTCATGTTTTACGTAAATTACTTGTTTTTACTAAGTTCTTCTCGTATAACGTGAATGTCGTGAATATGAGATATGATGGCCGTAGATTTCTCTCCACCCACACTACGACACTTCTTTTCGTTAAGGTCAGAGTCATCCAATAGTGTCACATAAAAGTCTTCAAAGATTAACTTCCGTACGAAGTAAACGGAACCGATATTTTTTTGCATGTAAACGAGTACTAATACAGACGTTTACGGGAGTATTTTACATGAGATCGTTTGTGCGGGCGTGTGAACGTATACACGTGTGTGTACGTGTATCTGTGTTTATAGAATACCAAACGATTCTTTAAAAGAGTACATATCATGAAGTCTCTTCCGTTACAATGGGATGAGGTCGTGAGAACGGACCTTTTAGGGTGTCTGTCTCCTCGGACCACCCGACGTCAGGTACCCAAGCGATTCTCAGTCTGTGTTGACTCGTTGAAGTGTAAGTGAAAAGTGAAAGTACGTGACCTCTTCCTTTACCGTTGGGTGAGGTCACCAGAACGGACGTCTTAGGGTCCCTACCTCCTCGGATCACCCGACGGAAGATAACCCAGTGTGTCTCAGCCTGTGCTGACATCGTTGAATCGTCGTCGTCGTATCATAAAGAAAAAGGAACACACCAAAAGGACTCTAGGAATTCTTTTACCTTTTTAATTTCAATTATATTTAATTCACATAACTTTGTATAATTTATGGGAACGTAAGTCTAAAATTCTCTTACAGTCTTTTTAAAGGTTTAGACACAGGATACGGAAAAAAAGGGGGTCTGTTAAGTCAAAAAGATTTACGAAACGAAACAAATCTAAAAGAACTTTTGTAAGTATGTGTGTGTATATGTGTGTTTCCTTACCTATTACACATAGGTCATACAAGTCCAAAAGTGAAGTAGAACAGTGACAGATCAAGGAACAAGTCAAGAATAACTCTTTGTTCCCCACGAAGGAATATACGAGTATACAAAAGTTCTATCAACGTGTTTTAATCTTACTAATAATATCTTTTGATTTCCTTACTTAACCTTTAACTTATAATGATCACTTAGATTCTTGTTACAAGTAGGTCGGTCAACGACCACATCACGCCAAAATGAGTCGAAGGGACGAAGAGAGATCTACCACCTCTAATCTCAAGTGACTTGTGACTTCATTAGAGGTGGGACTTTGAGTAAGAGTAAATATCCTACCTAATAAATGTTAAAGACTCTGAAAGAGGGAGTGTTTAAGATGTGGAAGTCTCTACGTGTTAGGTTATTTCATGGATGATCATTGTACACCGATGATTGTTATTTTATTTCGATTTTCTAAGTCGAAGAATCAGAAAAAGATCGGTGTTAAGTTGTACAATTATAAGTCGACACCGATCACCTGAGGTATATATGATTTGTTGCACTCTTGCCTTATAAAGATAAAGGTCCCGTTCGTCATATCCCGTCACGATGATAACAAAATTCCTAGTCGTTCCAAACGGTCACTATTATAAAATTTCAAAAAAAAAAAAAAGATTAAGTCTTCCTTCCGTCATGGATAACTATTATTATATTTTATTGTTAATACTGTTCTATAAACTTTTCTTTCATAACTTGAATTCCTGTCTGTCAATTCTTGTTTTGAGATGTCTGACGAGTTTCGTTATCCTTTACCGTCTTTAGTACTACCTCTATCCTTTTTCTTGTATGCTCTTTTATACTTTATTGGTGAAGAAAAACAGTATCTTTCGTTTTCTTGTTTTAATCAAAGGTTTACCTAACCCGTTAGATTTCTTTATTCGTTTGTTGTTTTAATCTTTGGGATTGTCAATGGTTTCCGATTTCTAATTCTTCTCTACTGATTTAAACACCTAATTAATGAAACGGTTGTTTCCAGACAGATCAGTTCCGATAACAAAAAGGTCTCCAGTACATACTTACACTTTTAACCTGATACTTCTTTCGACTCACGACTTCTTAACTACGAAAACTTGACACCACAACCTCTTCTGAGAACTCTCAGGGAACCTGACGTTCTTCTAGGTTGGTCAGGTAAGACTTCCTCTAGTCGGGACCCACAAGAAACCTTCCTTACTACAATTTCGAGTTTGAGGTCATGAAACCGGTGGAGTACACTTCTCAACTGAGTGACCTTTTCTGAGACTATGACCCTCCCTAACCCCCGTCCTCTTTTTCCCCTACTGTCTCCTACCCTACCGACCTACCGTAGTGACTGAGCTACCTGTACTCAGACTCACTTGAGACCCTCAACCACTACCTGTCCCTCGGGACCGCACGACACTAAGTACCCCAGTGTTTCTCAGTCTTTGCTGACTCGTTGACTTGACTTGACTTGACTTGACATTAAATAAACACCCAAGTAATCACAATGAAAAGAACTAGATATTCTCAAGCCCTATTCTTCGTGAACCTCTCTTAATATATTTCATACCTAAAATTATTATTTTATAAAAATAAAACCCCCGGTATAAAACATTATTCTTTACTGTACTACTTTATTTGTCTTACCTCGTACAAAGTGTACTATATAAGTTACCCTCTAATTTTATGATATGGATTCTTCTCCACTTCACAGTAGAAGCACATAGATATAGATGTTGTATGACGCGTGTGTGCAAACTATACTTTCATTCTTCTAGTCTATAGAACCTCGGGGATTACGTGGAGATCCTATTTTATAAGTGATGGTTATAGGAAGTTCATACAAACACTTTCGTGTTGAGAGTTTTCCTTCGACTGGTAGTCAGGTTCCTTATATGTTATGTTTTATCACTTTTGTAGTCTAATCTATAACGAATCTTTATTACGATGATGTAATTGATTTTTCGTCTTAGAGTGTTTCTAATAGTTGTAAATAGTACCTTTTCTCACAGGTACACGTCCGATGTGTGAGTATCTTTCGACCAGAATATTTTTAGTCAACAATGGTAGTCCGTCCAGACTGAAACTTTAACATTTTAATCAACACCCGATGGATAGACCCGTCCTGATAAAAGGGGGTTGGAAATCCCACTAAGAGATACTTGACGTTAACGTAACCTCTGTAAATGGAATGAGAGAGGAGAACAACGTTATCACAACCACCACTGAAAGATAACAACAGGGGACTCCTTCTCCTCCTCCTTGTATTATCGAAGTCTGGGTAATAAGGTCGTGAGTATTCCTGTCAGACAGGGTCCTCTGGGATAGAAAGATCGGAGACGGTCTGGTGTGGTTGCATTGGTATAACCCTTACGAACCACAAAGGATGACCTCCTAACACATCGAGAGTCCGTGCACATGACACTATTCTTCTTTCCAGTATTGAGAGAAATCAAATCCCCGACGGAATAAAGTGTGTTTCGTTTGTAATGGTTTGTTATTGATGTATCAACTTCTCCTATCCTAGAGACACCTTAGGTGCATGGAGAGTTCTAGAGAAACGGAGTAGATCTGGAAGTTCGGGAGAAAGGAAGGAGGGTATTGGAAGACAATTATAAAAAGTTGGTAGACGTAAATGGGGATGGGAGACCTTTAATATAAAGAGAGGTTACTTCCCGAAGGGAGTACCGAGTCTACCATTTCTTAGACGGACGTTACACCCTCTGGACCCAAATTAGGGACCCAAACCTTCTATGTGACCTCCTCCCGTGTCGTGAGGTCATAAGAACAGACCTCTTAGGGGTACCTGTCTCCTCAGACCACCCGATTTCAGGTACCCCGACGTTTCTCAGTCTATGCTGTCTTACTGATTCGTGTGTCGTTTGGTCACGTCCATGTATTAAACAGAGAACCAAGAAACTTGTGGTACCGGACCTTTTCCTGAAGTCGTAAATCAATTATTCCGAACGGAGACGAAGTTAATCGTCTGGAGTAGTCCCATTATACCCGAAGTCAGGTCGCTTTCACGTTTACCCTGTAAGTTGAAATCAAGTTAGAAGGAAAGTCTCTGTCGGTACGGACGAAAGAAAGAGCTAGTGTGTTCTCCCTTTGTTGTGTATCGAGAGATTCTTTTCGGATACAAAAAGAAACAGTTTTGTCATCCGAGAAAAGTGATTTACAATTGATTGTAACTGGATAAGAAAAAGAAAGAATTTTGATGTTTATCAGACGAGAAACCATAGGTTCCGTTACTGTACGGTATCTATAAATTTTATAGGAGAAAGAGACTGTTCTCCCTCATCTTTGTGACTACTATAACAAATCCGTTCAGACCTTATAACTCGATTGTGAGTGCCGTGTCAGTTATTTTTGTCTGTCAGTTATTTTCGTCGTTTACATAATTTATAAGTTTATGGTTTAAATATCAAAAAGGATTTAAAGTAGAAATAAAGTATTAGAAATGTTAATGAAGATTACCATGTTTTAGACTGAAAGTCTTGAAAACATATGTAACAAAGGTACTGATGGGACACCGTTTAAGTTAATACTTATATGATTTACTTTAACCTTTAGTGTAAAAAACTTATCTTTTGTAAAGAAATTGACTCCATACGGAAACGTTTTCGGATGACTAACTAAAATTATAGGTAATAACGGAAGGAGAAGTGACTTTCTTGTGTTCTTAAAATCGATTTTGTGCACCGAAGAGGTTGATTACTGATGTTAAGGAGTCGAAAAGAAAAGACCGTTGATGAACATCAGTCCCCACATTCGACACCCTCAACACTCGTCTTCAAAGTGCGTGGTAAACACTCTTTACGGGAACGTATCTCCCGTGTATGACAGACACCAGGTCGAGACAAGGAGCACCTGTCTTACACACACGATACCAAACTCGATCTTAGAGACAGAAGATAATGTGTACCTCGTGAGACGTGGCGTTCCGTCGATCTTCCTTCCATCCAGGTAGACCTGACACACTGACGTGATTGTTACTACATAAAAGGTCTTACACTATTTTTAATATCCTGAAACAAGTATCACTTTATATTGGGTGAAATACTATGAAAAATTTTCTATTTTACACTTAACAATCGTGGTACATCGTATGAACGGAAGGAGGGAAAGAAATAAGTATTCAATTTACCAATTTAACTATATAAAAACTATGTACAAAATAAAAGAAAAAAAAGGATCGTTGGTAAACGGGTCATTCATGTACCAAAATAACGTATACCATATATCTTGACCGATTCGTTAAGTTCTCGATCTGCATGTATGATAAAACCGAAAAGTTCTTCTGAAAAGTCAGAATCCCTCGTCGAAGTGAGCGACGTATTGGACTTCGACTAATTTTGTAGAGAGACCTGGAGTCAAGCGAGTCATCATCTACCTCTGTTATTATAATGAATGAAGTGTTTCGATAATACTTTCGAGTTCTACTATATTTCATTTTTAAATAATTATAACACGTCCTGTAGTTCTAGAATTAATTTTGATAGTCAATAATAGTAACATTACTGTTTTACTATGACCTTTACTAGTCATTTGTCCTACATTGACGTACACTTTGTATAGTGTACACTATATTCAGTTAAGAGTGTGTAATAAATCTATAAACGAAGCACATTTGAAGTTTTGTCTTACTTTTTACCCATGAAAACAAACCACACCGTTTTACTGAGATTTCTATTTAGGATATAATTCCTATTTAAGGATATAATTCCTTCTAAGATCCTCTTGTTACCCCAATATGTTGTTTTATATTAGGTCGGGGTCACTCTACTCACGAAGACTTTTTAATAAAAGTGAAGTTTAAGAGTGTCTAGGTAAAATTTTAGATTACCTAGTCCTGATCAAATCACTAAGATCTGGGTCCTTGACTTGTGTGTAGAAATACAGAGGACACACCCGTCCGGTCAAGAAATGGGTGATGACGGTGGAGTCTTCGGGGACGTATTAAATCAATGCTACTCAAAAAGATCAAACAAAGTGGGACTCCAATCTGACATGTGTGTCACTTTATAAATGGTATCTCTTGGATAATGGACCCTAACTATATTATTGACGATATATACGATTGTACCAGATTCGAAAGATAGTATTAACTTACTGTTTTTCGTTTTACTCAAATGATGTCATCATTACAAACCTTTAAATCAAGTGAAAACTGTGATTCTTTTTAATTCAAACAGTTTGGTACACGCGTACAATTGATTAAGGTCCGTTAGTACAGATGGTTGTCATGTTGTATACGTTGATTTACTACGTTAAAAGGTTTTTACTGTTTTTCACCTTGAGGACGACTTGTGAAAATTCACCCCATGGATAGAAGTCTACAAGAATGAAACGTATTACCGTAGGATCAACTTTATTGTCGTTCTTCGTCGTTTCTGAGCGATCACTACGAACTGAATGAGGCTAACGAGCACTTAATTTTCGTCGACACCTGTCATCCTCCAACCGGAGAGGAATTGACGGTACAATCATTACACCTATTTCTATAATAGAGGGGAAACCACTTCTTACAATTCTTAGTGCTTATTTCTTCGTTTCCCGAATTTACACGATACTTTGTAAAAGTCACTCCATCAATATAAAATCCTTATAATTTTTCTTAAGATTAGTAAACTAAAGTAGAAGAATCATCGGAAAAAGTTTAGTAAAAATTTAGTGACTTTAATGGTGTGTTTAGATTGAAAAAAAGTCAATATCTTCTAAACTAGACGTAATAAATTAATACATTGTTATCCCTTATAAATCCATGATAAGACAGAATATACCAGTATAAAAGTCTTCTGTTCAGAATTTTTATAAAAAATAGTGAAGTTTTATAATATGAATTGTGTTGACAGACACAATACTAACATGGGAACAATTGTAAAAAACTCTACACAAAGATAACAACCATCTACACATGTATGTCTATAATAATTATTTTAAGTGTCAAGTCACTTAAACATCGTAACGAATGTTTAGTCAACAGTGAAAGACCTTACGTTGTGTCTTTATCTCCTGACCGTAAAACATTTAACTTTATTCTTGTAAAAAGTTCCCTAATTATCATCATCGATCAAAGTGCTACGTTATTAAGGATAAGTATCTGTTTTGTGTGTTAAAGGTAAACAAAGGAAAAAAGAAGGAGCCAACAATTTGTATATAGATACTTTTTACACTGGATAGAAAGTCTTGCAAAAAAGTTTAAACCTTATACGCGCGGCACTTTTAAATCATAAGGACCTTCCCTTTCCACGGTGACATTAGTTATTTCTCGGACCACCGAAAATGACTGAAATACAAGTCAAAATCCTTTCAGTCTTAACATTTCTGATTTCCCCTCTCAATCTAAAGAACCTATTAATATCTAGTGATCTCTTCTTTTACCGTGAGGTGAGGTCATGAGAACGGACCTTTGAGGGTGCCTGCCTCCTTGGACCATCCGACGTCAGGTACCCCAGCGATTCTTAGCCTGTGTTGACTCGATGAAGTGAAAGTGAAAAGTGAAAGTATGTAACCTCTTCCTTTACCGTTGGGTGAGGTCACAAGAACGGACCTCTTAGGGTCCCTGTCCCCTCGGACCACTCGACGGCAGATATCCCAGTGTGTCTCAACCTGTGCTGACTTCATTGAATCATCCTCGTCGTCGGTCGAGAGTCTGGAATCTTTTAGTACAATTCTAAAGAAGTCATTCTCATACTGTAGTGGTGGAACCTGACTTCTTAAAATTCTTAGATATTCGATTAAATTTAATAAGTTTGTTGATTAATCTTTTGTTTTTCTTATAGGTAGTCCTTCGATACAGTTATTAATTTTGTTTTTTTTGGAAAGGTAAACCCACTCCACCATCTCACAGTCAGCTGGAACCGTCAAGACTTCAATAATCTTCAAAGTATCTATTATACGTATATGTACTCGAAGGGTCCACCGTGATCGCCAGTTTCTTGGACGAACCGTTACGACCTCTACATTCTCCGTACCCAAGTTAGGGACCCAGACCTTCTTGGGGACCTCCTCCCATACCGTCGGGTGAGGTCCTAAGAACGAACCTCTTATAGTACCTGTCTTCTCGGAACGTCCGGTGCCTGGTATCTCAACGTTTTCCAACATGTCCTGACTTCGTACGTATATATACAAATACGTCGTCATATGTATATATATGCACATCTACATACGTGTGTGTGTGTATACATCACATACAGATGTACGCATACTAAAGTAATTATGATTCGTTCTTTTTAATACGTGAAAACACGTAACATTAAAGTAGAGGACCTTACGTACCTAGTCTTTTACCTTCCATCTTAAAAATTTATTTTTAGCCTTGGTAAAATTTCCTACCAGTGATATAAGAATTGTTTAAAATGAATATTTTATAGAAGGAACGGTGGGTGGGAGATTAAAGTTAATACTGTAGTTACGACTTTCACAATCAGTGAGTCAGTACAGACTGAGAAAGACTGGGGTACCTGACATCGGGTGATCCGAGGAGACATGTATCTCAGGAGGTCCGTTCTTATGACCTCACCCAACGGTAAAGAAAGAGATCCCCTAGAAGGAAATGGACCCAACTGGAACCCCCGACTTGGACCCATAGGACGTAATCCCAAAGAGACTATCGAGTCAACCATTTCTTAGGCGGACGTTACGTCCACTGGGGCCAAGTTAAGGACCCAGCCCTTCTAGGTGACCTCTTCCCTATCCATGAGTGAGGTCATAAGAACCGAAGGGAACACCGAGTCGACCATTTCTTAGACGGAAGTTCCGCTACACCTAAGTTAGGGACCCAACCCTTCTAGGGGACCTCTTCCCTTTTCGATGGACGAAGTCATAAGACCGGACCTCTTAAGGTACCTGACAAGTCAGGTACCCCAGTGTTTCTCAACCTGTGCTGACTGGTTGAAAGTGAGGACTGAACGTCCGTCTAAGAAATGATCGACTCGGTGGTCTCTTCGGACTGGAGTTACGATTGTACAGGATTTATCCATAGACAGAAGTAATCAAGACATAGTATAAAGTCTGACATGTGACTTATAAATTGTAGACATTTGAATAATCGTAGAGTTTGTTTTTATAGACGAGGTAAAGGTGGGATTAAAGGGAAAGATAGGAGAAAGTTACTTTATGGTGATGAAATAATTACGGTAAACGAGACCGAGTTTCAAACTGTTAATACACATTACAAAAACTACCTTGGTATTGTGTATGTGTGTGTTAAAATGTTGAACTAATTAATTGGGTTTCACTTTTCTCTTTCATTAATAGTGAGTCCAGTTGTTTGTCTATCGTCTCTCTGATTTACTTCAGGGACTGTCAGTTTCTTGAGTCCTTAGTTTAGTGATTGTATATTGACGAAAGTACAACCCTCCATAAGTGAGACGAACCTTTCGAACCGAGGATTTATATTCTTGTCGGTTATTTTGGACCTCTTCTGAAGTGTTAACTTTGACTCTAAGTTTCAAACTCCCAATTACTCTCTACTGGTATCACTCTCCATCGAACTCGGTAAACTGTTTGAAAAACCAGTTTTACAGTTTTTCTCGTGGAAAAGGTCCTGTTTCTAAATGTCCTTACTGTTTGGTGACTCCTGACTTAAATTTAACCAGTCCTGCTTCTACAATCACCTTTGTTTTCTCTGGTAATTCAATATTTGACCCTCTTGTCGACTCTTTCACTTAAAACACTTAATATTCCAGGCTATCTTCTTCCTCAGGAGTAAAAGATGTACTCCATTTATTGAGATGAAAACCTTTACTTTATATGGTCTTTCTGTTCGTACATGTTGTCCACTTATGGAGTCCAAATATCAAGTTATACTTTACCCTCAGTTAAATTCATTTACTATCTTGATACTTTCCTGTCACAGTTAATACATTGATACCAGAGAATCGAAGTGTAGATGGAAGGATATGAAGTAAAATAAAAAACAAATTAAAAATAACATTATATTGACGAAATGTCACAACACAATCAAAGATGACGTATCGTTTCATTCGGTCGATATCTCTCTATCTCTCCCTCTCTCTGAGGGAGAAAAAACCTAAAGGAAGGGTAAATCCAGTGGTGTCTCGCGACTCATCCCAAGGGACTCGATATTCCATCCAAGAGTAATCAATGGATAAAATATATATCGTAGTTATCACATATATAAGGTTATATATAACCTAACAGTTATTAACCTGACAGTTCAGGATAGAAGGTTAAGTAGGGTGGGACATGAAGTGAATCACTACATTCTCGTCCCTTAGACATTTGACAAAAGTAACAGTAAACAGAGGAACAGTACGAACCGGCTATCTTTGAAGACACGAAGACCTCAAGACCCTCTGTTTCCCGTTTCTCTTCTATACACGAAGGGACAAATGGAGGGAAAACCGAAAATTAAGGTCATAGACAGTCATAATGAGATCTTCACTCAATTGGAACTGTCGATTGTAAATGATCTCATCGTCGACAACTAGGATCAAACGTCTAAAAGTCGGTAGTGTTTAGATCCAAAGAACGTGGGCGAGTTTCTAAAAATCGTAGCCGGGTAGTCATGGAAAAAGAGTCTCGAGACACGAGATCAGGGAGTCGCAGAGAGTAGACTTGAGTCTCTTTGACTGTGGTCGGTTAGTCACTTCGGAGGAGGATCCGTTTGGGAAAAAGATAGAAGTTTAGAAATTACTAAGATTAGAGGAAAAACAAAAGACTCTAGAGTCCACCATTGATGAAACAGGAAATAACATTACGTTCCGAAAGAAAAGTATTCAAATCGAGAACTAATAGATCAATCGTATACGTATAATGTAACAAATGATTTCTATTGACTAAACAAAGACAGAGGACCACCTCGGTCTGTCTATAAACTTCTTTAAACTTCTTTAGTTTTAATCGCTTTAAGTTTCTCAAGATTACCTTTTCGATCGTTGTACGTTTTGGTCTACCCATTACAGTAGTCGGTCTACCTTCGGTATTCTTTCTTTCTTTTAATTTTCAATCTTTATTTTCTGTTCCTTTGTTTTGTTTTGTTGTGAAAACTGTAAGAACTGTGTCTGAACTGTATCGTATATTTTCCTAGACACTTAAATTTCTATCTCATCTTTGGAGAGTTACAAGAACACTTCTTACAAAGTGTTCTTTACAATTTTCTTCAAGAAGGTTACTTTCCTTTCATAAAACCTAAATGTATTTCTTCTCACAGTGTTTTTCTTATTTCGATTCATTTTTTTTTAAAAAAAAACCAGAAACTGGATTTTCTATTAAAATTCGTTAATATCGTTGTTTTATAACCCACTAATATCTAATGTGTCTTTATTTTATAAACTGTCATTACAGTGTTCCTCGTCCTCTTTCCTTTACTCCTATGAGACGATAACCATGACACTATATGAAAATGATTTCTCTTGACTCTAATGAATCTTTACATATAACATTTCACGTTCACAATCAGTGAGCCAACACAGGTTGAAAAACGTAAGGGTACCTGACCTCGGGAGGTTCAAGGAGTCAGGTACCCTAAGAGGTCCGTTCTTATGACTTCACCCGTCGATAAGGGAAGAGGGTCCCTAGAAGGGTTAGATCCCTAACTTGTGTCCAGAGGAAATAACGTCCGTCTAAGAATGAGATCTTTTTAATATTGTTGCGAACATTTTTTCATGATTATGACACTGTTGTCACTTATTTTTACTTTAGTATTTCACAAATTCATTTTTGTCTTCTCTGATTTTTTTATTCCCACCACCCCCATGTCCCTATTGAATTTTTTATTTTCGTGTTATCTTCTGTCGATGTTTCTACCATCTAAATTTAGATTTATACAGTTGCTGGTGACATGTTTACTTACAAGATTTGTTCGGTCCATTTTCTGTTTGTTACAGGTCAATCTAAATTTACATTTTGGACATGCTTCAGATGTATTATAGTTAAAATTCATATTTTTAAGTTTATCCCATTTCCATTTCCCTAACTCTTTCTACGGGGTAATTAGTCTTCTTTCGGTCTTATAGATATGATTAAAGTCTGTTTCGTCTGAAGTCTATCCTTTTAATGGTCACTGTTTCTTCCTCTAATATATTAATTTGTATTCGGTTAATAGGTTCTTCTATATGGTTAAAATTTAAACGTAGATTGTTCTTTCACTGTTTTATATGCTTCGACTTTTACTATCTTGATTGTCTTTTTTTATTTAGATGATAATAAGAACCTCTGATATTATAGGGAGACAGTCATTAATAATTTAGTTCAACCATCTTTTCTTGAGATTTCTTTATAAAGTGTGTTTTTAGTCTTCTCACTAGTGGTTACCTCTTCCTTCACCGACTTAGATGTGTCCTGAGGATTCCAAAATTATTATGATTGTTACAAGAGAAAGTATCTCCCATATATTTTTTTTTTACCAAAACCGAAGGAAGAAAAATTTGACATATAGAGAGAACAATATGTCGTTAATCTGTAAATGATGTAAAAGGTTATTTTCACTAAATTTTTAACAATCGATTTTAAAGATTTTAGTTTGTATAGATTCAAAGATAACTAAACTGTCGGATTACCTATTCGGTCTCACTCTTTACTCAGACATTGAAAATCTTATTCATCTTAGTGTTACCCGTTCTTACTTCTGATACCTAATAGTTAAACCCGTACATTTTTTAACAGATTTAATGAAAGGGAAAGAAAAATGTAAGAAATTATCTTAAATCAAAATGGGAAGATAAACTAACCCTCTGTTTTTCACGGACCGTCTGTTAATTAACCTTTCAAGTTGAAAAAGGTAACTCGGGTCTTAGAACTCCGTAAATACATCAAATTACGTAAATGACATTGAAATATTTACAGACTTTTTGAAATATTTCGAGTTAATCTTAGTGTCAATATTTAAGTAACAATTGATGGTTTTGATAATAAACTACACAAGAAACTATTTAAAAGAAGGTTCAATATGGATCAATTTGAAAGTCTATTAGTATACAAGTCAAGTCAAGTCAGTGAGTCAACACAGGCTGAGTAACGTTGGGGTACCTTACGTCGTGCGGTCCGGAGGGACAGGTAGTGGTTGAGAGTCTCAAATGAGTTTGTGCACAAGTAACTCAACCACTACGGTAGGTTGGTAGAATAGGAGACAACAGGGGAAGAGAAGGGCGGAAGTTAGAAGGGTTGTAGTCTGATAAAAGTTTACTCAGTCAAGAAGCGTAATGTACCAGTTTCATAACCTCAAAGTCAAAGTCGTAGTTAGGAAGGTCAATGACGAGTGCTGACTAAAGGAAATCCTACCTGACCAACTTAGAGGAACGTCAGGTTCCCTTAGATTTCTCAGAAGAGGTTGTGGTATCAAGTTTCGCAGTTAAGAAGTCGCGAGTCAAAAGAAATATCAGGTTGTGAGTGTAGGTATGTACTGATGACCTTTTTGGTATCTGAACTGATTTACCTAGAAAAAACCGTTATTACAGAGACGAAAAATTATACGACAGATCCAAGTAGTATTCAAAAGAAGGTTCCTCGTTCGTAGAAAATTAAAGTGTCGACGTCAGTGGTAGACGTCACTAAAACCTTTGGTTTTTTTATTTCAAACAGTGACAAAGGTAACAAAGGAGTAATAAACGGTACTTTACTACCCTGTCCTACGGTTAGAATCAAAAGACTTACAACTCAAAATTCTGTTGAAAAAGTGAGAGGAGAAAGTCAAAGTAGTTCTCCGAGAAATCAAGAAGAAACGAAAGACGGTATTCCCACCACAGTAGACGGATAGACTCTAATAACTATAAAGAGACCGTTAGAACTATGGTCGAACACGAAGTAAGTCGGGTCGTAAAGAGTACTACATAAGACGTATATTCAATTTATTCGTCCCACTGTTATATGTCGAAACTCCATTAGGAAAGGGATAAACCTTAGTCAGACGACAGGGTACAGGTCGAGATCGACAACGAAGAACTGGACGTATGTCAAAAAAGTCTCCGTCCAGTCCGCCATCCATAAAGGAAGAGAAATTCTTTAAAGGTCAAACGACACTATGTGTGTTAGTCCGAAACCGTATCAGTTATTTCGTCTTCATCTACAAAAAGACCTTGAGGGAACGAAAAAGTTTCTAGATTACCTACAACCGTTAAACTAGAAACCAAGAAGACGGAAAAGATTTAGATCAAACTTATAGTCCTTCAAGTACCAAGTACATGACAATTTCGGACCGAACCTCTTAAAACTCGTAATAAACAATCGCACACTCTACTGACGTTGACACGTTATCAAACTCGTAATAAACCGTAACGGAAAAAAACCCTAACCTTACTTTTGACTGGAGAAGGTCAGGACACCGGTGACGACTCAAAAGGTTTAAACGACTGTATAACTCACATCGTGAAAGTGTCGTAGGAGAAAATCCTAAACTTTATCGAGTTGACTTTAAGGTAATGAAGGTGATCGAAACAAGTATCACTACGAAGGATTCCGGGTGAACTGAAGTGTATATACTACAAACCGAGATCCACTCACTAGTGTGGTAGTACTAATAGATCCAGAACTTCTAAAAAAAACCTGTCGAGAAGACATATAAGAACGGTGGAGAAGAGTTATAGAGGACGAAGACAATGTAGGTATGGCAAAGACAGTAAATAACTCGAATAGAAACGTACTTTACAAGGGAACCATAGAAGTTAAAAGAACTTCTTTAGAGATCAGGAATGGTAAGATAGCAAAAGAGTTAAAGACATGTAACTAGTGACTACTTCCGAAAGAATAGAAAGGATCTATAAGAAACCTTGAGACGTAAGTTTGCCCGTATAGAAAGGAAAAGAGGAGACGGAAAGTGAAGAGTAGAAAAGTATCGACAAACATTCCGGAGGAGTCTGTTGTAAAAATGAAAAGAAAAAGAACTCCTACTAGAACTAGGGACAGAGGACATATTACAGTACTTGGAGACAGGTATCAAGAAGTCCGTGAGATAGTCTAGATTGGGAAATTTAGATAAACAGTGAAGGTGACATATCAACATTCCCTAATCTAAACCCAGTAAGGGACTTACTAGATCACCAAAAGGGATGAAAGTAGTTAAATTCAGACTTAAACTGTTATTCCTCAAGCACTAGAGTCGGTGTCAGTCGAGGACCAAAACAAAAACGACTGACATGTCTCGAAAAGGTAGAAACCGACGTTTCTTATGTTAGTTAGACTAAAGTCATAACTGGTAGACCACTACAGGTACACATCAGAAGAGAACACGACAACCTTCTCTCACGAACGACACTGGTCACGTAAGAGAACCATTTTGAGACAATCGTAAACGGGATGAAGTAAGACATGAGGTTCCAGTTTAAACGGGTAATGAGACCCATAAAGAACTGATGGATGAAAACGTAAGGTCAGGGGATCTTACTTTTCCTGTAGAATAAACCCACAATCAATATCTTCCAGGACATCCAGAAGTATCTTGACAAGTTGAAGTCGAAGAAGTCCTAATGACAAGCCCCGTATCTGAACCTAATGACATTATAAGTTACCAAACGGAACCTTGGTTTATCTCTGGTAAGACAGCAAAAACTCTAACGAAGGTTCATGACGTAAAACCTGAGAAAAAAACGGTTGATACTACCGATGAGGTAAAGAAGCTTCCCTATGAACGGGTGTCATAATCTATATTACCAGTAGACTTAATTTAAGTGGGTGGTCAGGTAAAATCAAGGAACTAAGGATTTTACAACTATAAGTACGGACAGTAGAGGACAAACTGGTGAAGGTTAAACGGAACTGAGTACCTGGATTGTAGGGTCCAAGGATACCTCATAACGAAAAATACCTTAGCCTGAAATGAAGGTAGTAGTTAGTGTAGGTGTTGACCCACAAGAAGAAACTAAACTGAGATAGAGAAGTAAGAAAGACCTCAATAAAGAGGTGACTAGAGACGACCCTTGGTCGTGCTTTCTAGGGTGGGTACTGTTCCAGCACGCCTCCTCTAGACTGTCCGTTCCGTCTAGTCCTGAGCTCCCTGAGGTACCTGGACGAGCTCGTAGATGGGGTTTGGTTTTAGACAGACAGATGACATATGATATAATACAGAAAGTGGTTGACAAGACTGTAATTGTCCCCCGATAGGGACTGGTGGAAAGAGACCTCTTTTAGTTGAATCCCGAGATCGACTATTCAGAGGACCCGTACTTTCCTCGTAAAGTTGAGTTTGAGGGGACGATCGTAAGATCGAACGAACCGTCCAAATAGGTCTGAGAACGTTGATGTGTATACTAACAAGTGTGTAGTACTGTACCCTTCGGATTCGTAAGATTTTTATATCTTAGGAAGCTCCCCACTTTTTCAAAATAATTTTATTATGACCACTTCCAAAAGTAACAACTCGGTTACGAACGACGGTTCAAGGGTATAGGGAATAGGTAACACACGGACCCTCACGTAATCAATTATATCAACCTTACATTTTTTTTTTTTTGTTTGTTTTTTTGTTCATCATCGGAACCATAATTGGTGTAGTCTGGAAACTCGATTATTCAAGAAAAAAAACAACATTGGGTGAAGTAGAAACGAGGTACTCTTACACTGAGACAAATCATGAAAGACTCCGACTGTGTCTAATCTCCATATTTCTTTTTTTGTGAAGTTCACTTTTATTCAAAAGACCAACTAGTTGGAAATAGTTTTTTCACAGTATTTTACAGTTGTCTGGAGGTTCCGGTCTTCTATTACATGTGTTGTATTCTGGGAACAAATACCCTTTCTATACGTCTTTTTTAGGACCAAAGCTATTTCCGTTTTGACGACCTTACAAACTCGACTGAGACGTACTGAAACGTAGAAAGTAAAAGGAGATACATGTTCAGTCCCATATTTTCGAGAAAAACTTTTATTTCAATGCCCGGAACGAGTGGCTTCGAACCAGAGGGGTACAGTAAGAAAACAAACGGTTGCGGGAAGTAGGACTCCCATAGGGACCTGAGACGACTCCGACCTGTGGTCGTCTAGAGGTCATCGTATAACCTCTGGATGACTGGACCCCTCAAGTAGAAAGTCACAGGATAGAAAAACGGAAAAGTACGACAAGTACCCCAAGAGTTCCGTTCTTATGATTCACCCAAAAGTAAGGGAAGAGGTCACCTGGTACAAAACAGTCTTGAGAGGTGGTACTGGGCAGGTAGAACCCACCGGGATTTACCGAGTATTAAAGTGACTCAATCTGTTCCAACACCAGGTACACTAGTCTAACCAATAAAAAGACACTAACACCCAAAATCAGACAGACGGGAGACGACCTAATCCTATTCTACGAATACCTTCGAAAGACTACCCTCTCTGACTGACTGACTCCCCCTTTGAGCTAGAATAAGAATATCCGTCCCAGTACGAGTCACTTAGAAATTAGGTTAAAAGATAACTTCTCGTCCCGACACAAGGGAGGGACAAAAAACTGGACTCCGGTTTGATACCACCTCCATTACTTCTATTACCACTGTAAGAAGTCTTCCAAGGGTACCTCCGTGACGATGTGAGTCACGGGGGTCGGGACGTCGTCCGGTGGCGGTTGGGTGAGGAGACGGTCTCTAAGGAGCTGTGAGTACCCATTCAGACCCAGTTAGAGAACAACCGTCGGGGGACTCGTAAAGACCTCCCATACCGTAAACTAAGATTTGTACTAAAACGGTGAGGATGACAGAGTGACCCCGAAGAGGAAACGGGAACCTGTACCCTATATAGGAGTTTTAACGAGGTAGTGGTACGTTGACGGTGAGGTTGTGGATGTCGGAACGACCCCGAAGAGACGCGAATCTACACCCCATAGAGGAGTGTCAGCGAGGTCACGGTACGGTGACGACGAGGTCGGGGTTGACCGTCTTAGAATACATTGTCTCTGTTTCAAATTTGTTGACTCTTACGACACCCCACAAAATTTTTTAATACTAAAAATCATGAAAAGTTTTAAATTATTTAGGTCAGAACACTCTTTTCCATGAGTCTCACGACATATTCATTCCATTTTGTATACAAAAGAACCGAGTAAGTCAAAATTTTCTATGTAACTAAGTCTGACACGAGTCAACGAAGTCAGTATAGACTAAGAAACGTTAGGGTACCTAACATCGTGTTGTCCGATGAGACAGGTACCCTAAGAGGTCCGTCTTATGACCTCACCCAAAGGTAAAGGAAGAGGACTAAGTATAATCGAATGTATGTTTCCTTAGTCTTATCAGGTTGGATTTTAGTCTTTTTTTTTTTTTACACTTTGGAGTGGTTTTATAAAGGTCTTTAAGTACGTAGAGTGATCTGGTAAGTCCATACTGGATTTAGTTTAGGAAATACTGATATGTCACCTTCACTCTTCATCTAAATTCCCTGATCTAGACTATCTGTTTCACGGACTACTTGATAGTTGATTCCAAGAACTGTAACATGTCCTCTGTCCCTAGTTCCGGTAGGGGTTCTTTTTCTTTATGTTTTTTCGTTTTACCGACAAACTCCTCCGGAATGTTTATCGACACCTTTCTTCTCTTCACTTTTCGTTTCCTCTTTTCCTTTCTATAGGGGTAAACTTACTTCACAAGGTTTCTTATGGATCCTCTCTATTCTTTCGGAAGGAGTCGCTAGTTACCTTTCTTTATCTTCTTTTGTTATCTTACCCTTTCTGACCTCTAGAGAAGTTCTTTTAATCTCTATGATTCCCTTGTGAAGTACGTTTCTATCCGAGTCATTTCCTTTCTTTACCCATACCTGGATTGTCTTCCTCTTCTATAATTCTTCTCCACCGTTCTTATGTGTCTTCTTGACAGGTTTTTTCTAGAAGTGTTAGGTCTATTAGTACTACCACACTAGTAAGTGTGAGTGGATCTCGGTCTGTAGGACCTTACACTTCAGTTCACGCGGAATCTTTCGTAGTGATACTTCTTTCGACCACCTCCACTACCTTAAGGTGAACTCGGTAAAGTTTAGGATTTTCTACTATGACAGTTTCACGACGTGAGTTATACAGTCGTTTAAACCTTTTGAGTCGTCATCGGTGTTCTTACCTTCTCCAGTCATAAGTAAGGTCAATGTTTCTTTCCGTTACGGTTTCTTACGAGTTTGATGACGAGTTAACGTGAGTAGAGTGTACGATCATTTCATTACGAGTTTTAAGAGGTTCGGTCCAAAGTCGTCGTGCACTTGACACCTGAAGGTCTACAAGTTAGACCAAAATTTTTTCCCGGTCCTTGGTCTGTCGTTTAACGGTTGTAGGTAACCTAGTACCTTTTTCGTTCTCTCAAGGTCTTTTTGTAGATAAAGACGAAATAACTGATACGGTTTCGGAAACTGACACACCTAGTGTTATTTGACACCTTTTAAGACTTTCTCTACCCTTATGGTTTGGTGGACTGGACGGAGAACTCTTTGGACATACGTCCAGTCCTTCGGTGTCAATCTTGACCTGTACCTTGTTGTCTGACCAAGGTTTATCCATTTCCTCATGTGGTCCCGACATATAACAGTGGACCGAATAAATTGAATATACGTCACACGTAGTACTCTTTACGACCCGATCCCCTTCGTGTTCGACCTTAGTTCTAACGACCCTCTTTATAGTTATTGGAGTCTATACGTCTACTATAGTGGGAATACCGTCTTTCACTTCTTCTTGATTTCCCGGAGAACTACTTTCATTTTTCCTCTCACTTTTTCAACCGAATTTCGAGTTGAAAGTCTTTTACTTCTAGTACCGTAGACCAGGGTAGTGAAGTACCCTTTATCTACTCCTTTGTCACCTTTGTTACAGAGACTGAAATAAAAAACCCGAAGTTTTAGTGACGTCTACCACTAATGTCGGTACTGTGATTTTCCACGAATGAGGAACCTTCCTTTCAATACTGGTTGTATCTGTCGTATAATTTTTCGTCTCTGTAATGAAACGGTTTTTTCCAGGTAGATCAACTCCGATACCAAAACGGTCACCAGTACAAACCTACACTCTCAAACAGATATTTCTTTCGACTCGTGGTTTCTTAACTACGAAAACTCGAGACCAAAACCTCTTCTGAGAACTCTCAGGGAACCTGATGTTCCTCTAGGTTGCTCAGGTAAGATTTCCTTTAGTCAGGACTTATAAGTAACCTTCCTGACTACGACTCTGACTTTGAGGTTATGAAACCGGTGGACTACGTTTATCGACTGAGCAAACTTTTCTGAGGCTACGACCCTTTCTAACTCCCGTCATCCTCTTCCCCTGTTGTCTCATACACTACCAACCTTCGGTAGTGGCTGAGTTACCTGTACCCAAACCCACATGAGTCCCCCAACCACTACCTGTCACTCCGGACGATTCCAAGTACCCCAACGGTTCTCAACTTGTGCTGACTCACTGACTTTACTTGACATGACATGACTAAGAACCATTGAAAAAAGATATTTTCTGATATAACATCCAAAAACTACAATGTCCGTACACTAAAAACAGGGTTGATGAGTAGAGACAACAATGTCGAAAGTCGTAGGTATCTGTTGTGTCCCTGGTTACCCAGACCGACAAAAAGTCATTTTGAAGTGAGTGTTCTCGGGCACCGGTGGAACACCCGAAAATAAATCGTTCCACGAGATCTGAAAATTGTCAAGTTAGAAAGTGTTTTAATGTTTCTCCTAATTTAAATGAATACAAAGGGTTCATAAGAAAGAAAGAGAGAGAACGAAAGTATAAAGACGGAGTTTTAGTAAAAAGACAAAAGGAATTTGAGTATACGAAATTCGGTACAATGTAGAGGAGACTAAAGTATGAAGTAATTTGAGGTTAAGTGACAGGGACTGAAGTCCAGACAGGGGTAGATAGATAAGAAAATGAAAGTCGGTCTATTTACGAAAGTTTGTGTTCCAACTAGTACGAAGAGATGTGGAATTATATGAACTTACCACAAGGTGACAATAATATCGTTACAAAAAGACAAATTTTATTATGATTATTAAAAGGTTTACGTTTTGAGTACATGAGGATGTTAAAAAACATCCGCGTTAATAAACTTGTAAAAAACAATTTTCAAATTTTAAATTTTAGATTACTTAATAATTATAAAGTACTTATTTTAAGTACTTATAAAGTACTTATAAATTATTACTTTAAAGTAAAGTATTATGATATATTCGATAGATTAAAGAGTTGTTTTATAGATATAAAAGAGTATTTTATATGTGTCTTCGGAACGAACATTTCGATGTATGATTAAGACAGGAGTCGTATTATATATATATAAGACTCTAGTGAGGTACAATGATCGTAACTACTAAATACTATAAGATTCTTATGTTATTAATTAAGTTCCATAAAAATCCTTCTCATCTCTAATTCCTGTAAAAATCCTTTTAAAAAGTTGATAAGATATGAAGTCAAAAGGGTAAATCCTTTACTTAACATTGTACCGTGTTTGTTTAGGATTAAGATAGTAAAGAAGGGAGACAGAAGAGAGGAATTAAGGACTCTTTTTCTCCACAAAATACTTACTTTGTGTTTTGTTTTAAATGTCTTCAATATATAGAGGAATTTTCATATAGTACTTTTATGTTAATAAAAAAAGTATCTTACTCACATCTCTAAAATGGTGTAGTTTATAAAGTCTCATGAGTGTTCTGTGGTGTCTTGTATAAGTATATGTCGGAAATGAATCTCCTTTTTCTGTGTCATACCCACTTCTTTGTCACATGTGTTCGTCACTTTCAGGTTCCTTATAGACCATGAAATTTTAGGGGACGTATAAGTATGTATTAAAGTTTCGAGACGTCCAGGAATAGGTGTGTACTTGAGTGAGTAGAAATCTAACTTGGTGACTATACACTCCATAGAATGACTTCCTCTCAAATTCCTATATAAAGGGTTGTTCTCACCAAAACCGAGACACCTAGTGGTTCTCTCGAAACCTGAAACTATACGTATAGTATTTAAGGTTACGGGAATAGAACCTACTCTCAGTTTCTGTTAGTAGACCCGAGGGTTCTTCATCTGACAAATGAGTCAAAGTCAAGTCAAGTCAAGTCAAGTCAGCGAGTCAGTACAGGCTGAGAAACGCTGGGGTACTAAACGTCGTGCGGTCCGGAGGGACAGGTAATGGTTGGGGGTCTCAAGTGAGTCTAAGTGTAGGCAGCTCAGTCACTACGGTAGGTCGGTAGAGTAGGAGACAGCAGGGGAAGAGGAGAACGGGGGTTAGGGAGGGTCGTAGTCTCAGGAAAGGTTCCTCAGTTGAGAAGCGTACTCCACCGGTTTCATGACCTCGAAGTCGAAATCGTAGTAAGGAGGTTTCAATAGGGTCCCGACTAGAGAAAGTCTTACCTGACCAACCTAGAGGAACGTCAGGTTCCCTGAGAGTTCTCAGAAGAGGTTGTGGTGTCAAGTTTTCGTAGTCAAGAAACCGCGAGTCGGAAGAAGTGTCAGGTTGAGAGTGTAGGTATGTACTGGTGACGTTTTTGGTATCGGAACTGATCTGCCTGGAATCAGACGTTTCATTACAGAGACGAAAACTTATACGATAGATCCAACTAGTATTGAAAAGAAGGTTCCTCATTCGTACAAAATTAAAATACCGACGTCAGTGGTAGACGTCACTAAAACCTCGGGGGGTTTTATTTCAGACTGTGACAAAGATGACAAAGAGGTAGATAAAGGGTACTTCACTACCCTGACCTACGGTACTAGAAGCAAAAGACTTACAACTCGAAATTCCGTTGAAAAAGAGAGAGGAGAAAGTGAAAGTAGTTCTCCGAAAAATCAAGGAGAAGTGAAAGACGGTATCCCATCACGGTAGACGTATAGACTCCAATAACTATAAAGAGGACCGTTAGAACTAAGGTCGAACACAAAGAAGGTCAGGTCGCACAGAGTACTACATGAGACGTATATTCAATTTATTCGTCCCACTGTTATTTGTCGGAACTGTATGAGGAGAAGGATAAACCTTGGTCAGACAACAAGGTACAAGTTCAGATTGACAAGGAAGGACTGGACGTATGTCTAAAGAGTTCTCCGTCCAGTCTACCAGACCATAGGGGTAGAGAGAGTCTTAAAAGGTGTCAAATAACACTAGGTGTGTCAGTTTCCGAAACCGTATCAGTTATTTCGTCTTTATCTACAAAAAGACCTTGAGAGAACAAAAAAGCTACTAGGTCGTCTACAACCGTTAAACTAGAGACCAAGGAGACGGAAAAAATTTTGGTCGAACTTGTAGTCCTTCAAGTGCCAAGTGAATAACGACTTCGGACCGAACCTCTTAAAACTCGTAATGAAATGATCACACACTCTACTCACGTTAACACGTCGTCAAACTCGTGAGAAACTGTAACGGAAAGAAACCCTAACCTCACTTTTGACTGGAAAAGGTCAGGACACCGGTGACGACTCAAAAGGTTTAAACGACCGTATAAATCACGTTGTGTAAGTGTCGTAGCAGAAAGTCCTAAACGATATCGAGTTGACCTTACGGTAGTGGAGGTGATCGAAACAAGCATCACTAC